>VURO01019602.1:0-11046 GCA_015108175.1 Pelvicachromis taeniatus
TGACGAATGCCCATTGATTTCAATACAGAAAAAAACGATCATAAAAACGTTATTATCTGAAAAAGTATCACAGCAATAACTACCAAAAGATATAGCGCCCATCAGCGGATATAGCAGAATGTTTTAGAGGTTGAACGGTGACAATAGGACGAGAACTGTAGGCCAAGTTAAGTGACGAAGAACGGAGCAACTAGTTATAATAATAATAAAGAATAAAGAATTCCATGGATCTGTGGATCTCAATAGGTTGATGCTGTTTACCAACAGCATTCACCCAATTATAGCAGAGCTCAGCACACACATAAACCTGAATGTTGTTGTTCACAAAGAGCACCAATTCCCTGATAATGCTCTTAAGGAGGGTGAACATTATTAAATAGAGCAGGCAGTTTTCCATACTTGCTTACCACTACGGAGGCGTTGGGATCAGCATCCAGCCTGCCAATAAGAGTGTCTCCCTCTGTGTTGATAGAACCTTTGCCTTTGATGGGTTTCTGATCCACAGGCTGGCAATCCACATACAGCGTGACCTGGTCGTGCTCTATGCCGATCATCACCTTATGCCACTTTGTGTTAAAGAGCACAGAAAGGCCCGGGAAGGTGACTGTCTGCAGATTTCCATCGGCGCCCATCAGGAAGTACTCCAGAGCCTGCTCGTCACCATTCAGCCGTAATCCGGCCTGCTTGTAGCCATCTTCGTCTACTATCTGCCAGATGTTCCACACCTTGCTCACTGTGTTCTTGATCATGCGGAAGGTCGTCATGAAGGAGTACTCGTCTGGGAAGCCGCGAGGAAAGTTGAGCCTGAGGGGGAAGTGAGGAACAGGGGTTCAAATGTGATGATTCCTCTGGCTTCTGCCAATCACACTAAAATGCAGCGCCACTCACTCAGCCAGGTTAAAATTGAAAGCCTTTATTGTCATTATACACAGTAGAACAAGATTTAAAACAGCTCCATGAAAGTGCACATGTACCTAGCACGCTATAAAAAAAAACTATACAATAATATAACTATACAGATAATATAAATACAATTAAAAATAAATACAAATATAAATATAAATGACAGCACCGAGTGACACAGACAGATAACCAGAGAACTGCACCGACAATTTTAAGCACAGGCATAAGTTCTTGCTAGAGTCCGAGCATCAGAATGAGCACGAACGGCAGGGGTAATTCATGTCTAGTGGTGCAGTGGTCAGTGCAGATATTTCAGTGCAAATTACTTTTGTGCAAGTTTGAGTTGAATATGGTGATAGCTTTGGGGAAGAAGCTAGCCCTGAGTCTGTTTGTTCTGGCCCGTATGGATCTGAAGCACCTGCCAGAAGGCAGTAGGTTAAAAAGATGGTAGCCAAGGTGGGTAATGTCCTGCTGAGACAACGGGACTTATAGATGGCAGACAAAGAGGGCAGGGGGCAGCTGATTAATTTTTGTGCTGTGTTAACCAGACTCTGCAGTCTCTTCCCGTCTGCCTCCGTGCAGCTAGCGTGCCACACTGTTACTGCATAGGTCAGCAGGCTCTCGATGGTGGATCTGTAGAAGGTCACCAGTAGCAGGGTGTTTAGTTGCTCCTTCCTGAGCACCCTTAAGAAATGTAGCTGCTACTGGGCCTTCTTGACTAGCGCCGAGGTGTTGGCTGACCAGGAGAGGTCAGCAAAGATGTGGACGCCAAGGAATTTGAAGGATTCCACTCGCTCTACACATTCACCATTGATGTGCAGGAGGCAGGGGCAATTCTGTTCTGCATGACATCCAGGATGAGTTTGTTGGTATTGGTGATGTTAAGTGCCAGGTTGTTTAATGCACACCATCCTCTGAGTTTCAGGACCTCATCTCTGTAGGCTGTCTCACCGTTGTGGTGGTGGAGCAAATTTGACAATGATGTTCTCTGGGTGGGCAGGACTGCAGTCAGATGTGTAGAGGGAGTAGAGTAGTGGGCTCAGTACACAGCCCTGGGGAGAGCCGGTGCTGAGAGTGCAGGGGGAAGAGAGGTGAGGACCCAGTTTCACCTGCTGGGGTCCTTTATCCAAGAGCAAATGGGTGGTAGGAGCCCCAGGTCGGCTAACTTGGTGATCAAAATGTCCGGTTCTATTGTGGTGAAGGCTGAGCTGATGTCAATGAAGAGCATTCTGACAAAGCTCTCCTGTTGCTCCAGGTGACTGAGTGCTGTGTGGAGAGCAATGGCTATGGCGTCGTTGGTGAATCTGTTAGTCCAATATTCAAATTGGTGGGGATCCAGAGCGGGGAGCAGAACCAGTTTCTCAAAGCACTTGGTGATGACAGAGGTTAGTGCAATCGGACAGAAGCCATTGAGACTGGTTGTGGGTGACTTTTTAGGGATGGGGATGAATATGGCAGATTTCAGGCAAGGTGGGATGACAGCTTGTTCCAGAGACAGGTGCTCAGTGAGGAGGACTAGCTGCTTGGCACATGCCTTGAGCACCTTCCCAGGTACTCCATCGGGACCTGCAGCCTTCCTGGGGTTCACTGCACAGAGCACACGCCTCACATCCTGTGCCTCAAGAGTGAGTGGGGGGTTGCTAGAGGCTGGTGTGGGCTGTGGTGGTCGTTGGAGTGGTATGGCTGAGTGCTGTGTTTGAGACTCAAAACGAGCATAAAAAGCTGTTCAGCTCCTCTGTTAACCCCACGTCCCCAGGTGTCACAGGACATGCTTTGTAGTTGGTAATAGTTCGTATGCCTCACCACACCTGTTGATGTTCTTCTAGTCTCCTCTTGTATTCTGCTTTGGCAGTCCTGAGCGGTGCTGCACTCAGGGGAGGCGTCTTTGGGCCAAGTGGTGATGGTCCTCTTTATGAGTTTTGTTTGGGGGTGGATGCTGGGGTGAGGAGCAAAGAGAGGTGGTCTGACCGGCCCAGGTGGGGGAGAGGCACGGCTCTGTAAGCGTGCTTGATGTTGGAATACACATGATCCAGCGTTTTCCCCTCTTGTTGGGCATTTTACATGCTGGTAAAATTTTGGTAAAACAGTTTTGAGGTTTGCCTTATTAAAGTCCCCTGCTATGATGTGGATGCCATTAGGGTGGACGTGCTGGTGAGAAGTGATGGCATTTAGCAGCGGAGAGAGAGCTGTGTTTACGTTAGCGTCCGGTGCTATATAGACTGCCATGATTATTACAGCACTCCAGGTCAGGAGAGCAGTGTCTGTCCACAACAGTGCTGTTGTTACACAAACCTTCGTGCACGTAGATGCACAGACCCCCTCCTCTGTTCCTCCCGGAGTCACCGTTCCTGTCCCATCTATATAGCACGCGGCCTGTTAGCTGCCACGTGGATTTGTGTACATAGAACACTCAAAATATCCCCAATGCCATAGTTAATTCATGATCAGAAATAAATAGCACTTAGCAAAACTACCATCAAATCATGTGCAAGACTTGGGTAAAAATAACTCAAAGCCCTGTCATCATTGTCTTTGAGATTCAAATTAAAGGCACACACTTCAAAGAAACAAAAAGAGGTTTTTAAGGTGTGCTATTATATCACAAATCAGATACTCTGAGGGAGGCTGTCTCAGTGCATAAATCAGTAGCTCAATCACAATATGCTATCCTGGTTAACATATAGACTGGTGCTTTCTGTGTTTTTGACAAGCCAGCTTCTCGCTGGGTGGTGCATTCATAGATGGGCGCTACAGCTAGACTTTTACCACCTTGTAAATGACTAAGGTGAGGTAATAAAAAACCCAATAAAACAAATGAAGAGCTTTCTCTTCAGCTAAGTGCCACGAGGATGTGCTGCCTATGCCCTGCAGAAGACAAGAGCAGGAGTGCAGCTGAAGCAAAGGCAAAGACTTCAAAGCACAGCCTGTCCGACTGCATTTGTGAGGTGGGGGGATAAACAAGTATTTACATTTAGCATGACTGAACCAAGGGGCATAGATGCAGGGTGCCAGCAACTTACATAAGAGCTTCTAAGGAAAGCTGGCCTCCAGGAACAGATTAGCCAAAACAGACTGGAGTGGGCAAGCTGGGAAACAACAGGAGGCATCTCTGCTTACATAACATTTTGTTCTAGGAGTTAGAGGAAATTAACCTGTAACATTTGCCAGGTTATTGGGCATCTGGGGTTGGGGTTAAGATCTTTAAACATGAGACCTCAAGTATTTTCTAAATAAAACGCACTGATAAGCATGTGGATAGAAGAAAACCCAGCTGTATACCTGAGACGCGTCTGCAGTGAGCAGGTCTATGTTAAGAGGCTATGTCACCAGATCTCCTGCGATCTAAACAAAGTGGGAAATCTTGATAGTTTAGTTGCTGTAATGATCAGGTCCCAGGTTTACTATAGGTCCATTTTTGAAGTGATCCTGGCCACCCTCTGCACTACTTACCGGACATGCAGCTGAACACGTTCTCTAACATCTACTTCAATTGTGCTGCCACAATACCTGCATTCATTTCAGATTTCATCTCCTTATTATATCATATTTTTAGTACTGTTTCAGCTCTTCACCTAGTATTTCCTATTATTACTGAATCTTTACTGTCTATATATTTTTTTAATTTCTAAGTTATTTTGGGCTGTGACATTGACATATTTATTTTATGGAGTTAAGTTGTTTTTCATGTTTTGTCTGCTTTACCACAGTAAACCCAACCTTTGGCATAAATAAAGCATTTCTTCACCCATAAAAATTATCAAGAAAGGTGGAGGATAAAATATTCCATGTGCTACGTGCCAAACTGATAACTGGTATTTCAGGTAAGATGTGATATTAGCAGACAAACCCCTCGCTGATGCTAGTTATCTATTTCAAGCTGGAGAAAATCCCAGCTGACAGTGGGCAGGAAGTGGGGTTCACCCTGGACAGGTACTGAGTCTAACACAGGCCAAACACAGAGACACAGTCAGTGTCTTTGGACTGTGGCAGGAAGCAGGAGTAGCTGGAAGAAAATGCAGAGAATATTCTCCCTGCTAGCAGACTCAATCCCAGGACGTTTTCACTGTGAGGCAACAGTGTCAACCACTGAACCACTCAGCCACCCTGCTGCAAATCTGTTCCCATTAAAAGTAATGTGTGGCTTCCAACTATTGCCAAGTGATTACTTATATTGGATTGTTGAGAACTGGTGTAGTGACTGTGATCCATTATGAAAGCCCCTGAGAGTGGGTTCTTAGTCTCTCAGGTAAGATTCCACTTAGCCTCCAAATAATGCCTACTATGTGTTTTATCATTAAAAGGACTGACAGGAGTAATTACACTAGAAGCATTAAAACAAAACATAGCAGTCAACAGAAAACATTGAAGCCCTTCTCACGTTTCCCGCCACACAAACAAACAGGCAAGTAACACAATCTGTGCGCCTATTACTGGAAATGATGGTTAACATGGCAACGTTTGCAGATCTAAAAAGTAGTCCTTTGCACATCCAGAGTACTACAGCTAACCTTTAAATACAAACTAGCAAAGATCCTCACAGGAAGTCAGAACTGTTGTCAGTACATGCTATGGTGTGCTCATACCTAACTGTCTGAAGGTTAGCTAAAAAAAAAAGAACTGGTGAAATATGTTTTTTTCTCTGACAAAACAGCTTCAAAGAGGGTCTAAGTTGCTATTTCTCTGCACTCACTCAAACACATCCAAAAATACTCTGACTCTGTCTTTGTGTCTAAGAGATGCCAAATAAGTCCTAACATGTTTTTTCCTCAAACAATTATACGCTGCTCGCCGAGCAGCAACATCTGTATCAGACCTGTAATAATGTAACACCTGCATGAGGGCTGGTGCTGTTTGACACTCATGCTTTAAAAAAAAAAAATGCCCCTGCTATACTTACATAGTTGGAATTTGGAAGTTGGCCTCTCTGTCTAGGCGGTAGGCCACCTGGAGGTTTGTGGAGCCATCCACTTTCCTCACACCTTTCAGGGGAATAACATCCAGCTGGAACTGAGTGATCAGATCAAACCCTACATGGGATAATGAAACGATGGCAGAAACATGTTAATTAATATCGAATGTGATGGAAGCAACACGTCTCAAAAACATTTATTTGGGGCAGTAAAAGGCTGGGAAAGAAAGTGATATTAAAAAGCACCATGGGTTTGTGAGATGTGCAAATCTCTGCATAGTGTTTTTCTGTATATTTTACATAACCTTCCAACATATTCAGAACTGGGTTTGCAATATCAGTGCTGATCCCATTAGTGTGAAGAGCACAACAATATCATTAGCATTATGGTTAGCACTGCACATTACATGAGCACCACTGTAAGTTTAAACAATCAATAATAATCATTTTGATTTTATTGTCTGTAAAGCCATAACTACTCAAGTTTATTCTCATACTAATATTATATAGTAGTGATCAGCATTTTTGAGAAACCCATGTACTGGAAACTGAATCGACAGGATGAGTTGCATAGCTTGTTTGTAGAAACAGCTTTCGGGTGCAGAGGAATCTATTTGGAAATGATCTGATCACAAGACGCTTCCCGAAATGTTCAAAATCTGTTTGACACTCTCAGTCAGCGAATCAGTTGTTACTAGCCTCTGTACATTTAATACATATGTTTGGTGTAGTTACATTGTCACAGTTTAACTTGGCAGGAGTTACAGGAGCTTGCATGAATAAAATATTAATGAGGCGCATTCACTGTATGAGTATGCGCTCACAGGCTGATTTCCAATCCTTGCCCAATCTTCTTTCCATACATTTAAAGTGTAAACTCTTCCTTATGAACAGGATGTAAACAAAGACGCTTTTTACTTTATTGTAAATAACTTAAAACCACAGAGCAGCATGTGAGCAGATGTGTAGGAGCGAACGGAGCAGCAGTGCCGAGCGGTTACAAGCTGCTGAGTTTGTATTGTTCTACAATTTTGTTAAACTCAAGTGGAACATTTTATTTGCCTCATTTGAAATCTTGAGGCATTAGGCAGCCCACCCTGTTCCTCCAATTAAACTCACTACCTTCCTTTTCTCTTTTAGGAATTTTCTAGACTTAGATTTCTTGTTTTAAAGCTCCTGTTTTATATTTTCAAAGAGTGTCCCACTAAGGATTTTACCTGGAAGGTCATCTTGGCCACTTCTTATTGGCGGGCAGACAGAATCGCCATCCAATCTGTTCAGGTCCAGTTCTGATGGGACAAAAATGAAAGAAACATTCCTGCCACACTTGTTTGCTTTAAATACGGCAAGTCTAATATATGATACTGGCCACTTTAATTCATTTGTCGTAGACAGCAGCGAAGGAGAAGCAAGGTCTTTAATGTCATGGTGGATTAACATCACAATGCACTCCCAAAAGGTTGATTGTGTTCATCTGGATGTAGCTGAAAACGATGTGTCCAGATGAACAGAATCAGCCTTTTGGGATTTACTTACCTGGATGATTGAGCATGCTTCAAGACATCACATTGCACTGTAGTGCGTATTTAATGCAGTTTTCTCTTTTACTGTTTCATACATACAAAACATGAATACAGACTAATGAAAGCAGTTTTTGAAACTCATAATCGAGAACTCTGAGACACCCTCTGTTCAGAATACTCCATCAAGAAACGCAGTCTGTCACCAGGAACATTTTAGTGGGGTAATATGGGAGTGATTTATAAAAATTACATTTGCTTTCATCACACTTATTCTATAATTTTAGGTCTACAGCTGATAGAACAAAACCCTGAGTTTCTGGTGAAAAACAGTTTCACCGTCACAGAAAATCTATTTCTGTGATGTGCCAGAGGAGGGCGCCATCCTAGACTCCTCACAGTGCAGTCGTTCAGGAGGAAATCCTCGTGAATAACTCTACGAATTGAAGACGGTGAGAGCCAGAGGGGCTCCCCAGTCAATGACCTGACTCAGCTCATTTACCGTGAGCGGCGTGAACACAACACATCTGGAAGTCGTTCCCACATCCCCATTAAAACTGCTGAGAAATGAGATAAAGTGGTGAGACGATATTTATAATCCCATATTTACCACCACTAAATACTTATCTGACTGTGCATGTGGGCCTCAAGTTGTTAAAAGTTACTGCTTGCCGCAGCGTTACGCTCAGAAAGCCAGTCATTAGCGCAGCGAGCTGGAGATGAACTACAGTTAAGATGCCACGTGGATCTGCATGTGTGCGTCTAGATAATGAGGCAAATTCCACAAAGCAGTACACAATCTGTGGCTTGTAGTTTGACTTTTTTGTGTCCCCCAAACAAGAGCGGGGAATGAGTCTGCCGTGATTATCAGAGTGCCCTTTTAATCCGATTTACTGCCACCACACAGACAAGCACGATATGTCAATAACAAACTATTTATGGCTTTTGATTTGTGACTTCTAATGATGAGTGTGACTTATTAGAGGTCAGCATTTGGGTGTCAACAGTAACCTTCTCTCTCTGCGTTTACAAGACAGAGTCACATCAATGGTGTAATCCATGTAAGGTATGGGACTCTGATTTGTGTCAGTTTGGTGTTGTGACTTACGACCAAGAGCTGGAGTGAAGAGGAAGGACAGAAGAGCCACACAGATGGGGGAGTAAGCCGACATCAATAGATGGCACGGTTGCTTTCTGTTCAGGAATGATGGAGAAAAGTCAGTGTCAGCATCACACTCACAGGTCTCTATTTGACTGAATTTATAACTCGTAGCGTGTGACCTCGGTGTTTTCTCTGCATTGCAGTAAAGATAAAGGAGAGAGAGAGAGAGAGAGAGAGAGAAAGGCTGTACATGCATGAAGTTGGAAAAATTGCTCTACAAATAACTTTCAGATTATGAATGGAAGAAAGATGGACTTCTTTCTGCATGAATTTAAGATCAGTTACATTTAATTTGAAGAAATCCAAACCCCAGAGCTATAGATAAATCAGTCATCTCAGTATTTTACATCATCATCATCATTATTTATGAAGCACTTTAAAACAATCACACCTGACGCAGAGTGCTGTACATTGGAACTAAGTAATAATACAGTGATTACAGTGCTCTATGATAAATATTAAAGCTACTATAGTCATTAAAATTTTCTATCAATAATGGGTTAATCCAGTGTTTCCCAACCACTGTGCCGTGGCACATAGGTGTACCGTGAGAAATGATCAGGTGTGCTGTGGAAGATTATCTGGTTTCGCCTGATTGGTACTCTAAGCGACGGCGTGAGTAACAGGCAGAACAATTACATTCTCTTCCACTAGAGGGCAGTACAACTATCTGCTCTAACTGCTCTAATGAAATGGGTTGCCAACTGCCAGTAATACAGAAGAAGACGAAGACGAAATTACACGGCTATGCTGTGAGTGAGAAAACGCAGAGCGTGATAGCAATAGATAAATATTTGAAAAAAAAAAGTCCTGGAGAAAATTCCGACCTAGATTAAACTTTTTCCCGTGGCTCCAAAAGGTTTGGAAACACTGGGTTAAACTCCTTATATGTCAAATGTGTTACCATATAAGTTGAATGATAAAGATGTAAATTGATGTGAACATGGAGAGGTGTTAAAGCTTGATTAATTTTAATTGACACCAGGGGGCGGTAGCTAGGCTTTTAAAAACACTTCCAGTCATATTGAAGCATATGAGATAGTGTATGAGCCCCTCTGACTTGACCTCTGCAAAGGTTGTGTGTTGTATGCAAATGTTTGGACTCTTTTTTGTTCATAGCTGTTTTTTATTGCGCATAATTTCATTATTCTAATTCTGTCCTGAATTCGAAGGAAAAATACTTGATAAATGCATTGCGTGCAACCTGTGCAGAATTAAATTGCAAACTGGTAAAGTTTGTAAGGTTTACATAAGTTGGCGGAGACCATAAACTGTATCAAAAAGCTGTGATTCACCCACTAGTTTTAGGAACATAGACGCTAGTTCTTTGTTTATGTTGGTTCTTTGGTGCCAGAATTGACCATATTTGGATGAGATGGTGAAAATGTCAGCTAAAGCAAGCTCCATGCATAAACTGCGATAGTGGAAGGGATTCACAGGAACCTCACTACCAGAGATGATAGAAAGTCAATGATATCTGATAACTTTAAGTGACTACAGGCAAACTAGGTGCTGGTGACATAAAGTGGGCGGGCCCAAAGATAACTTTTTTCTCAACTTCTGGGCTGGTTAGTGAAACGACTACTAAGGACAAGACATATAAGCTGTTAGAATGTCTACCAGCGGCCAGCCGTCAGTTTCACAGCGGATCCATGTAGAAAATTCATTTAGAGAATTAATGATGTCAGAAAATAAGGAGCCTTACTAACTAACTCACTCATATTTCCTCAAAACCATTACTACAAGTCAAGGGTAAGCTGATCTCTTGATCACTGTGCTCAGAGGGCATCATCATGTGTTATGCGGGCAAACAAACTGTATTTCAATGACTCCATCCACTCATGCGTAACTTAAATCAGATCATTTCTGCCCTACTTTCTCTGAGGCAAATTCTAATCTTTCAGTTCTCAATGAGGACATGAACTTATGTGCAATCTTTACTAATTACTTCAACAAGCATAGATGCAATACTTTGCCAAGGCTTTCAATTTTAGTATCTCTCTATTTACTTAAATATCTCATAAGACAGTAGCTACACAGCGTTTTGAGGTTATCTTTCACAGCTGAAGTGTCTGAGCAGTGCTACATTTTGTTCACACTTTCACTTGTATTATCACACTCGCCTGCTTTAGCTTACTTTATGTCTCCTGCGTTGTGACAGCTCTCTACAGCTATTCTGAATCCATCGTCAACATGACTGATAGAGACAGTGAGGTCTCTCCTCTAAAGGCAAATGCTGCTGCATGTCTAGCTGAGAAATGGATGAGGCTGGGGATGGTGGTACTGAGGGCGTAACCCACCTCTAGAGTGTGAACTCTCCTGCTAATGTGTGTGTTTGCTCGAGGAATATGTGCCAGTGTGTGTGTAGTGTCTGAAGAAATGACTAATGGCTAAGTCAGCAAGGCCTCTTCAGAGGAGGCGTTGGTCTCTAACGTTATGCCCTTCACGTTAAAGGAGCATCTTCAGAGTCCCAGTGGGCTGTCTGTCTTAAGCACCAATCCATCGCTGTTCTAGACCAGCACAGCTATATGTCGGGGGGGGGGGGGGGGGTA
>VURO01019602.1:11066-23758 GCA_015108175.1 Pelvicachromis taeniatus
TTGGACAAGATTTGTCAAGTCTTGGTCTCATGTTGGTTTGCTATGTAGGCTACAATGAAGGGGATGGTTAGCTAGCTTAAACATTTGCTTCCACTTAAGTTGCTGCATAGATTAAACAGAAATATGTAAATAATAGTGAGCTTTAAAGGTGCTTTCCAACAATTTCCATATCTTGGGCAGTCTTTCACCGTTCTTTCAATCTTTCAGCCTATGCTAACTAAGCTAACCATGTCTTGTGGGATATTTCTGAATGCCTATTTGAGAAATGATAGTGGAGAAATCTAGCCGTCCGAGTTAAGTCGTTGTAGTTACAATAGAAGTTAAAAAGGACAGGTTATTGGAAATATGTAGTGCTAATAGTATATTCAGGGGTTTCTTTAAATTATTGTGATAAATATTGTGTAAGCGGCTGAGAATGAATGGATGGATGGAGTTGTATTGTGTACATTTAACATTTTCACAAACATGACACACAAACATTTTATGTTGAGGCAGAAATATCTAATTGGCTGCAGCTGCTTTATCTGCTAAGTTTAACTTTTAAATTCTACTTTTTCAAGTTTGAATCCTACTTAAGACATACAACAGCTTTGTGCAGTGGATTTGTGTGCGCTTACTGTGCATTGGGTGAATTCAGACACATCCACATACGGTGCACCTAAGTTTTATCTTGCAACACTCAAAAGTCTGTGAAACTGGCTTCTTGTGAGTAAGAGGCTGGTATTGATTCTTCGTCTTACTCACAGCAAGAAAGCAAGTAAATTTATAGCCCCACATGTCAGAGAATTCTTTTAAGACAGGTAAGTATTTTCTTTGAAGTGTGATTTGAGTTTTTCTTTGTTTTCCTTGGACGATTTCTTCATATAACTGTTCATCAAGCTCGTCTTCTATCCGACTGTATTCCTACAGTTCTGTAAACAACAACCGAAAAAAAAAAGTGCTTTGCTTGATAAAGAGAGTGGGAATGAAAAACTCCCTTTTAATAATAAATCTTTTATGGCCTACTTTGTCACCGATAAACTGATAACAACTGATGAAAAAATATAAATGGGGTAGAAGTGAAATATAACAAAACCGTACCTCAAGACAAAAATCCCACATATTCCTATAAAAATCCTTTCATGCAATCATTCTTCCAGGTCAGTTAGGTAATGACATGCCCTCTCCTTTAATTCCTGACATTCATCCTCTTTTGACTTTTGACATGCTTGTAAGTGACAGACTTTCCCTTTGCTGTTGTACATGTTTCAGTATCCCTTAGGCACTCCCAAAATGCTGAGAGCAAGCCAGCTTGCCAACGTTTGACATAATTAATGCTCTCCCATTTGTGTGTTAATTACCCAAGAATGGATCGCTGTTGGCCATGAAGCAACTGGCCATGTGATTCAGTCATATTCAAGTTGACTGTAGCAGAAAATGTGTGGACAACAACTTTGAGGAGTACAGTAACTATGTGAAAATGTTCAGTGCCGTTGAAGCTGGTGGTATTATTCAGATAAGAACTCTTTCATTCAGGCTTTGTTCCCTAACAGCCTGAAGGGAAACAGTGAAGACGTGTGCACAGATGTGGTTGGATTAAAAGACAACTGTCTAATTTCTTTAATTTATGCTTAGTCGATTCTTATTACACCCATAAAGTTATGAGAAAGAGAAAATGGAGCCATTTCCTCCCACTAATAAAGACTACAAATTTATTATTAGTTAGTGTGAAATGGCTATGCATAAAAATCAGAGAGAAGCTTTGAAAAAAAAATGATGAAGAGCCCTGACAGAAAGACAGATATTTGAGATATTTACCTCCTCAAACCAGAGACTTTGAGGGCCATGTTTCACACCCCCTCCGTGACGGGACACAGACAGGGCTCGGCGGAGACGCGCTCGGTGGCGAGATGCAGAAGCAGAAAGAGCCGCGGTCATGAAATTCCCTCCCTTGAAGTCGGTCCTACCTGCGCATGTTGAGGAATTAACTAAAGTGGCACAGGGGATGCTCAAGCATTTTTGGAGGGCACATAAAAAGTTTGTTCAGTGGGCTCCTATTGGCCAGAGGTTTTCAGGAGGTGGTGACTATGTTTTATTACCATCACTTAAAAAGATGCAGAAACCCATATGGCCTTTATGTGAAACACCTCTACCCGATTTTTTTCTTTATGGTGCCTCCTAATGACATGTGTTGCCTGCGTGTAATTCTCCTAATAATCATTGTCAAGATAGGAAAGGAGCAGCCAGAGAGTGATGAAATGTGGATTTCATAATCATGTTTACTCATCAGTATACCTGGAGAAGGCATGTTAGCCTGTAGCGCTCAAGAAAGCCTTGTTATTACCTCAAAGGGCCTCAGGCAGACACACTGTTTATGTTTCCTGCCTGTTATATACTTGATTCTTTGGTGTTTGATTTTCTCTTTAGAAGATCTAAGAACCTGAAACTATGACGTGGTTTCTTGCAGGAATACAGCTTTCTTTAGCGTGCACAGGTATGCTGACATGTCTCACAGAGCTATATCATCCAGAAATATGTCACAGGAGGCAGGAACTGCTTGGCTCATAGGCACAGATCTCTCTGAGGAAAAAAAAAGAAAAAGATAACCACTTTTAACCAGGTGCACTAAACATGCTTTGACTCTGACAAAAAATACATGCCACGGTATGTTTTTACTCATAAGGGTGTTTATGTTTTTTATATTTCCCGGGTGTATATAGGGCTATTGACCCTGGCAGCTGCTGTCCCTTCTATATGATGTGATATTGTTAATCAATAGCCTCACGAGCTTCTGATACTCAGTTTACTACCACCAGTTATACAGTGTCTGTTACTATATCATATTTCACTGATCGATTGTTTGTGTAGCCACACCAGCGCACTCATCACAGAGAGTTGTAAAGGAAACACGATACAGACGTTGGTGCTCCTCAGAGATTCAGCAGAAAGATCATGTGTCCATCCTGGATAATGAAGACCTCCTGCTCCCAATGAGACAACATGCAGAGACGGCGCGAGCAGAGAGAAAGAGAAGGCAGATTGGGATGATCCAGCCATGAGACTGGCCTCATGACTAGGCAACTTGTGATCGGGAGTCAGATGAAATCCTCTAGGTTTTTTTTTTTTTTTCTTTTTAAACCAATGAGGAAATCTTTTTTTATACCCTGAGAAGTAACAAACATACACAAAAGCTTCAAATGTAGCCTCTTCCTCATTTCACGTGAGCAGAAAAGGCTACAGCATTGTTAGCTAATGAGCTAAACAGTATGATAACAGAAGAGGTTAAAGCAGCCAACAGAGCTAACGCCACATCACAGCTAAAGTCCTTATAGAACATGCTGTTGTTGTATATGGGGTGTAAAGAAGTGTAGTTTTAGAATAACTACTGGTGTCTCACACAACGTGTCTTTGGCAGCAGCGCTCGACACCTAACGTTCTTTCACGTGCGCCACTGAAAGTCTACAGACATCTGTCAAATCCAACTTAATAGTTTGTTATTTATTTAATCACAATAATAAGCCATGCAAGCTTGATATTGGCCTCTCAGAAAATTGGTGCCTTTGCTGTATAACCTCTGAAAATTCAGCCAGTTTTTTTTTTTTTCCCCTTTTCCCAGACTATATATTCATCTGGGCTCTGGCAACTGCCTGAAAAACAGAAAAAAAGAAAAGAAAATCAATAGTGCTCCCCTTTTAATCAAGAGTGCTTGGAGCTTATGGCAAAATGCCACAAGAGAAAAGCAGCAATTGACTTTGGGTTTTTAAGCAGAAGGTGAAGCTTAGAACACAGGAGAACTGTTATCCAGCACTCACTTGGTGAATCAGAGACACGGAAGAACCAAACAAATTGTTAGAGGAGACTAATGCTCTGCTGCTGACAGCAGTTAAACACACAGATGCCACAGCCAGCAGCTTATGGGCATTTTTATTCATTTGTTACATAACCCTCCCCTCCCCCTTATCTGACAAGTGATTAGTCAGTGAAGAGTTGTTTAACCAGGACATATGGCTTTTTAATTGTACTTGATTGCCAGGAACACGCTAGACAGTGGCTAGTGTGAATTTATTGTGTCTTCAAGAAGAAAACCTAGATCAGAAATCCAGATTGTCGTCTAAGATGATCAAAACAATCAAACAGACGAGGTTGTCCAGCTAATGATTCAGCTCTTCGTGTTTTATTCTAGGGGGCAGAAATTGTTTACTTTCTCGTTTTGTTTGGAGTAATAGCAATTTTCAGTCATTTGTCTTGATTTTACTGCTTCTAACTTTACAGCTACGTGTCAGTCTCTTCAGCAAAATCTCCATCAGGAGCTGTTTTTAGAAAAGCCCACTGTTCTGCTAACCATTATCAGGTAGGTAGGCCATGTTTACAACTAGGTGGTTGAACACAGCGAAAGACAGCTCAAATGTTGGTAGTGGCCAAAAACTCAGTAGTAAACAAAATCTAACCAAAGTTGTTTGGAGCCAGAAAAATCTCACAGAAGAAAAAAAATGGCATTTAAAACAAAACAGGTAAGGAAATCCTGGACAGTGTGAAAGATGAACAACACTTCTGGGTCGTACAGCTAACATGGAAGTGCTGTACAACATTTGTACGACACTCCACTGGTTCCAAAAAGACATCTATGGGACAAAGCCTTTTACTCCCATGCTCTGGGACCTCCATAAACACTTTCCTGATACGTTTAAATTCCTAGTATTAAGCCATAAACATGGAACAGATCCACCCATATACGTATGAAGATACACACCCTGGTATTGTAAAACATAATGTATGATGATGGGTCACATAATAAAACATATAAATAAAGAATTTCTTGCTTCTGTTTAGTTTGTTAACACTGTTATGGTAATATACATGTTGTTAAAGATATGATGGATAAAAGAAACATCCACCCACCATCCACCCCAACCTCCTTCCTATTCAAACTTTTTTGCTATATAGCAACCTCGTTTTTAAAATGATAATTATTATGTGCATCATAGAGGACGATCACAATATAATTATGGGTTATCACACATTTCTTTAAAAAAAAATCCTTATTATTTTTCCTTCTAGCCCAGCAGCATCTCCGAGTCACGTGACGCCCGAAGGCTTATTGTTGCAATAACACTTTGTTTGCATAACAGTCACCCTTTTGTTTCTTACCATGGTAATTTCCGAGTGCACGGTTCACTTCAGCTTTTAGGGGGCCGGCTCTGACGTCAGCCCGCCCTGCCGGACGGACACCAGCAGCACTACGCTGACTGGGTGCTGCTGACTATTAATATTCACCTTGTGAAACTATCCACAGTCAGTATATACGGTCAGCGTTGTGCACAAAGACACAGCCACTCAGCGATACTTTTCCCAAACTGAAATCCCCTCCAGGGGAGAGAGAGAGAGAGAGAGAGAGAGAGAGAGAGAGAGACGGGGAGCGAGAGGGGACTGCAGAACACACAGGGTCTGGATGAATAACCATGGCAACAGCAGCAGCAGCAGGAGAAGCGATGATATAAACATTTACATCCGCGCATCCGTCCGCAAACAGCTATTCACTCCAGTAGAGACTTGGACCAGAAACCCTCTGCGGATATCGCTCCACATCAGCGCTAAGGTGAGGCTGTTTTATTCTACATGTGACACCTTCCTGCTGTGCCTTATGCTGGCTGGTTTGTTGTCTTCGGAACACGAGAGGATAGAGGGAAGCTCAGCTGTCATACATTACAACGGAGAAAGCTGCTTCTGTAGTAGACTGCTGCTCGGCGCCAGGGCTGCAAGGCTCGTGGATTTGGTTGAAACACGGAGTTTAACGGGTTAAATTCATACTCCATGTGTGTTTCCTCTGTATGGCAGCTGAGGGTCTTTGTCTGACCTATTGCATATATGTGGTCACCACTGAGGAAAGAAAACCTTTAGGCACACTCTAGTGATGAGCTGAAGAAACAATAGGGGGAAAATGCTTTCAAAATAAAAGCATTGATAAATGTACTAAGGTGTGATTTAATTTCAATAACTGGCAACTGTGTTTGGTGCAGCACTGGCTTTTTTTTTTTTTTTTTTTCTAGCAAAAGCTGTGCTTCTGTAGGCTCAAATAGTCTTACACATACACAGCAGAGACTGAAAGTTTGTCACAGTTAGTGTGCAAAAATGCTAAAATTGACATAACTGATGACATAAGGGCAAATAGTCGTCATTTAACAATGCTGCTCATGTAGTAATGTAACAAATTCAAGGACTGGTGTAGCTGACTGATCTCAAAATGTCATTATAGCACATAACACCGGGGTTAGAGTACTTTGAAACCAACACCGAGCATTTCATTTTAATGCCCATCTTCACACTTTTAACTAGTTATATTTCTCTGGAAGAGGACGCACACACTTGCATGCTCACACTAACAACGTGACCAGCACTCAGTTTCCATACAAGTGAACAGTGCCTTCAGAGTTGTGAATACAAACAGTACGTCTGTTTATGGATTGCATGCAGCCCTCCAAACGCCAGCAGAAAAAAGCCCTTTGATCTTCAGAGAATCTCATTTGGAGATTGCAACGATGCCAGTCACATCCTCTCAAAGTCATATTCTGATTCATTTAACTCCATAACTCGGCCCACTCCTTCTCTCTCTTGTTCTCTTTAGTTTTATCCTTTCTTTTTGCAGGGATTTGGCATTGTAATATTGTAATTTAACAACAAAGAGCCTAATACAGCATCATGGAGGGGCTTTAGCAAATGCAAGATTATGCCATCACATGATTGCTGGGCTGGCTCAGTAGATTTCTGTAAAGTGCCACTCCACATAACCAATGTGCAGATAGCTTTCTCTCAAAATTAGAAATAGTGAAAATGAAGGATTTGCTACAGCAACTGTGATTTGATACCTTTGCTTAGAAGAAGGTGCTGTAACCCAAGGGCCCTTTGTCACATATTCGGTGGCAGCTTTTTGTTGTTGTGTGCTGAAGAGGGATGTGGATGTTAATCAGTGGAATAATGTCTGAGATTAATTTCCGGGTCTTTGAGCTATGCGCACGTACAGCAGCTCATAGCAAACAATGAGTCTCTGTCTTACAGTGACATTTATGCCTGCTAAGCCTGCAAAAATCTGCTCATTCCACACGCAGACGCCGTGAACGTGTTGCTTCTTCATCCTTTCTCAAATCGACACTGGAGATGTAAATCAGTGGTCCCAGCTGAGCTGACACCAACAGGAGTTGCAGGAAAAGAACGAGGGCAGCTTAAGCACAGCCAGGAGTTTTTTAGGTTTTCCTTAAGGTGGTAGAATTAGCCAAGATGCAAACTCTGTACCTCCAAGACTCCCAGAGTGTGTGTTTGTAGCCTGCGTTAAATAATAATCAGACAGCAGATGGATGTTTTGTAACAATTAGTGTTTAATGATTTGCTTCCAGTAAGAAAGACGTAATTCACAAAATTGTGCACGCAGAAAACTCCAAGCATAGTTTGGCTACAGGTTATGAAGAGATGTCTGGGAGCTGTCCTTGAACACAGTTCATTCAACTGTGAATTAAGGACATTGTATTAGTGCAGGTAGATATGCATGTGCAATGTTTTTTGACTTGTTATGTTAGTTGACATTGACCTGTTAATCATTCAGGCATAAAAGAAGCCTCTTAACTCAAAGGGTAAGACAGTGTTGTGTCTACACATAACACACCGCTTAGCAAAGAACCACATGTAAATGGTACCTTTAGGCACTTTGTCACTTGCAGCATGTTGCAAAAACTCAACATTCGTTCCATTTCTTTTGTTGAATCGACAAAACAGACAAACAAACAAACAGTTTAACAAGCATAAAATAGTATTTGTGCACCAGCACACTGATTCCCAAACAGGTGTTATCTGAAAATCTCGTCATCGTGTGCAATGGGTCTGTAAAAAACATTGAGGAAATTGGACAAATGGAAGAAAAAAAGAAAATTGTTTGTTCTAACTCAGGAGTTATGCAAATCGAGCAGTTAAAACTTAATATAAGTCTCTGTTGTTGTGTTATTTTTGGGTCATCACCTTACAATCTAAAGCAACTTAAGGTGACTGTTGTTGGGATTTGGCGCTATATAAATAACACTGAACTGCATTGCAATTTTTTCTTATTCCCTAAATGCCAACATTTCAATTTCTATTGCATAGAGATTTACGTTCAGCTTATTTACTAATTTATAAATGTTGCCATACAAACAAATAAATACGTAAAAAGATTCTGTAGGGAATGAAAAGCATCCTACTGGATTCAGCCTTAAATATATATTGGTAAGGTACAGCGAGTCCTTCAAAAGGGCCGATGCTGCAGTTTAGCTTTAGCTGGTGGGGCGTTTCATTAACCGAGATCATTGTTGTCATCGTCATTAAAAGAAAGACAGTGTGTCTCTCTTAGATGACTGACAGCTGTATGCCTCAGGAGCTGTCAGCGTGGGTACTTTGGTGTGTGCCTCGCTGATTTGATTAACGTATTGATGAATTTTCAACACAGGCTGATGATCAGTGCATGTGTCTGGGTGCTCTTGTCATGTACTGTAGGCTGCTGATTGTTTCGCTGGGAAATAAAAACATATTACAGTAAGTCCCCGGCCTCTGAGCTTCCATTTAATCAAGTACACAGTGTTCATTCGACTTACCTACCTATCACGTTGCAGGAGAAGTGAGCTGCTCCTTCTTATTATCTATGTTGGAGACAGGAGATAACAGATGAGTACAACGATGGCCTGCAGAACAGTTCAGTGAATTAAGGAAGTGATGAAGAAGCTTTAACTATATCTTAATCAATGCAAAAGAAACATTTTAGCATCTCACCGTGTCCCATCAAATGACCTATAACTGTTCTTACAAGCAGCATGCAGACTCAGCACTAAGAGAAAGCATCTCTGTCGTTACTTGTCTCCTTAGGCCATTTGCGGCAGTGGGCAGCTGATGTACTACATTAGGGAAGGTTACTGTGTGTCTCACGACTGTACTCATTTGCTTTTATGGTCTCCAGCTTTAATGTGGGCACTGGATTTTACTGAAGGTTTACAGGCCTTTCTTTCTCTATTGTTGGCAGGAATCTTCTAATCCATCTTATCAGCATTAGAAGACAGTGTTTTTCTGCCAACTGTCAGGACACCTTAGACTCACCCTGTTTGGTCAAATAAAGTGTTAAGAGAGGACACTGGCAATTAATTTCTCTGCTCAGATGAAGGCACAAGTCAGACTTTTTTCTTAATAAATAAAATATCCCCCTGTCACATCTTAATGAAAGAGTCTTGGGAAAATTATGAAATAAAGGTCTTTTTGTCCTTAGAGTAAGACAAATGGTTATTTTTACTTTCACCAAATATAAAAACTTTAAATTAAAGAAAAAGTAACTACCTTTTGTTAGTTAATGTTGTAGTTTAGTTAAAATTGTGCTACATCTACAGATGTACGGGACCAATTGATCAATTTATCATATATATATATATATAATATTTTTGCTTCATGGGGGCTTGCTCCTGGCTAAGCTAACTTGGCACCTCTACGTTAGCTTAGCCCAGAAGCTCTTATACTGTCTGTGCTTTTGTCTGGCTCATGCAAATAGCTTAGCTGTTAACAAAATATTATATGTATAGATAAGGACTCCTTTTACATAATCCTCAATTTAAATTGAATTAGATAACAATAGAAAAAACTAGTTAATATGTCTGTAGTTTAGCTATTAGCACATCATGTAAGTATTTTAAAGTGAATACTGAATACTAAGACAGGGAGAGTTGTAATTAGGAATTGTTTTTCATTTTCCTTATTGCAAATTCTAACGATATTCCTCTGAGTGTTTGAGCTCTGATGAATGAAACCAGATAGATAATTCGTCACTGGTTAATGAAAGTGGACTTATGCTTTTAAGCCGGCGAAGCTGAGGACTGCTTGTTATGCACAAGCTGCACTTCCAAAAAGGTGTTTCCCAGCACTTTTTATCTGTAATGATATGTCACTGTGTACATCTTACTTTATAGTAATATTTCTTTTATAGTTTTTACAGCACTTACAGGAACACAAACCCAATACCACACACACGGTGGTGTTATATTTCAAAGCGTTTAATGATGGGTTTCTTAATATGCTTGACTGTAAACACTGTCAGTGTTTGAGCACCTTTTGATTGGTGGCAGCTCAAACTTGCCATGTTTCAGCTCTCATGGCACTTTGTAGCCCGTGTACTACGAGGTTGGTATCTAATATTTGTAGTAAATTGGATGGTTCATGTTCTGAGCTTTAATTACAAGTGACAAAAAAAAGTTCTCTTATGGTATGAATTAACTGAGAGTCAGCAAGTCTAGTATGTACAGTACTGATCACAAGTTATTTTGAACCAAGGGTTCACAATTGTGAACTATTTAGGCACATTCATTGGATTTGTCTCATTGAGTTGGATCATACCTATTAGATCCTACTGATAAGAGTTACTAATAAATAACCAAGTCAAGAGATAATGGAAATTCAATATAAGTTTATATAACTTCTGGAGAAAGATAATGGGTTTCTGTGTTGTGTATCAAACGAATGGATTCAAACAAATTTGTGCTAAAGTAAACAAAACTGTGAAGTTTCAGAAAAAAAATGTAGGTGACTAATCACCCTTTCTTTTGAATAAATGGACACCACAGAGATATACGACATTAGATTTTAAGTATTAAATGTTACTGTTATGTCAAATATAATAAGGAGACCCATACTTTCTTTGTGTTTTGCAATCTTGGGTGTACAAAAGTGGTGTTTAAAAATGAAAAACATAGCTGTGTTATTAAAGTTATTATTCAAATGTACTATATAGGTAATGTGACCATGCTACTGTTGCCAATAAAAGACTCACAGCATTTCTTATTAAAGCAGATAGAAGACAGAGAACATGCAGCCGCACTCATTCATTTTTTTTACTGTGACATAATTCAATCACAGGGGTGGTTGTCATATGTGCAACATTAACCTGACCACTGGTAATGAGAACTATATTCAGACCAAGGTCTCTATCTTTGTCTCATACAGTCTGCTATCCACACGGCAGTGGACTGAATGAGTCATGCAGTATCACTTCCATGGGAGCTAGTTTTAGAACTGTCATCATTTGTCTTAGCCCTCAGTGTGGAGTTTGTGTTATTTTGGCTCATTGGTCTTATACATCATATTGATTGGTTGTTTTCTTTTTTGACAGGTGATGAGTGGGATTATATCATGTCTGAAGTACAGGGAACAGTGGAGTTTTCTCTAGAGTTGCACAAGTTTCACAATGTGGATCTCTTCCAAAGAGGGTAAGATTTTTTGTTATATATTTTATGGCATTTAAAAATTGCACATATCGTGAGGATAGTGCTCATCCTAGAATCCTGAATGCGTAAGTTAATTTACTGGATAATTTAAATGTCATCTTCTTTTCTATTTTTGCTGCTAGAAAACATTCTCATTGAATCTAAATGTTCTGCTGGTTTACGAAGATGAACTTTTGCGAGATCCTGCAAAGCTTTTGCAAAAATTCATCTTCATTTGTTTTTTCTCTAATGTCCCTTGCGGGGCTCCATACTGGTTGAATACAAGCATTGTTAGCTAACATCAAAATCTCAGTTCATTTTATCATAGAACAATAACAATGCTATTTTGGACAAATTCCAGTGACAGAGTAATTAGTCCAAACATTATTTCAATTTGTTAGCACTATCTAAAGCTACAAATATTTTTTATCCCTGTTACCTGTCATTGACATCACTTTTGATGTGGCTAAAGTCCAATAGCTTTATCAAAACTGGCAATAACTAGCTAGAATCTTGTAGCTGCCAATTTTGCTATTCCTAGCCGATGCACACAACAAGAGGAAATTTTTGCAGTAAATTGTTGCAAAATGTCGCATTACTGATAATGCAGTTTGGAAATACAGAGTGTTCAGTTTAACAAGAGAAGCAAATGCAAATGCAGCAATGAGTCCCCCAGCACACTGATTATAATGTGAATTCTTCTTATTATATAATGTAGTATTATTGATAAAAAAGACATATGTTATTATTTTTTGTACATCCGGTGCTTTACTAACAGGGAGTTTAAAAGGTTTTGTTAATGATAACGGTAGTTACTCTTTTTTTGGTTGCAATTTTGACGATATTCCCAGACTAAAAAAGGGCCCAGTGTAGCCTGTTCTGTCTGCAGATTAAAACATGTCATTTGGCTCAGTGAAACACCAGCTTTATCAAAATGATTTTCCCTCTCCAAATGTGATGGGCTAAAGCTTTATCACGATAATCCCTTCAGCTGAGTGCACTAATATGTTTGTTTTTACTCGATGCCACGTTGCTCTCAGATATCAGAAGACATCCGTTGTGAGCGCTGTACAAAATGTGACACGAGTGTAAAGATAAAACATAATGGAAGGAGAATAGTTTAGTTACTAACATCTACACATCTTCCCACACTGAAAAGTGATTTTTGAAGTCAGTACTAATCCCTGTGCTAGACTAGTAGGCACACAGCTGTACAGTGATTGCATTAGGAATACTGATTAAATCTGCATTTGATTTGCAAAGGATAAAATGGCGATAAGCAGCATTTCCATTTTATACTGTATTAGGTAAAGTAAGTTTCCGACATAAAAATACAGGTGCATTTTGTTCTTCAGCTCTGTGCTTTCTGTAATTTAGCCTTTTAATAAAAACAATTCGGCTCGTTGAAAACTATTTATACAACACTACTGTTTATAAATCTCTGTCATAAAGAAGTGA
>VURO01019603.1:9710-23538 GCA_015108175.1 Pelvicachromis taeniatus
AGGAACAACAACCTTTTTGCTGAAATAAAACTCACTTTGAAGCAGGAAAAAGCTGATGTTGCTTATCCAAGAAAACCAAACCTTTTTATTTATCGTTCTCCGCGCTTATCCGAGTCTCATTGTGCCGGTTAACTTCACTGGGTTTGTTATAGAAAGGGGGGAAAAAAATCATCATGGACATGGCTCACAATTCAAATCGAGTCAATTTGGCATTTCTTTTTCTTTTCCTTTTTTTTTTTTTCCTTCTTTCTTCTTTCTCCTTTTGTGGCATGAGAAACAGGCAACGTCATGGGGCGAACCTGAGGCCTATTGTGGGGCCGGCCATTGTTGGCTTGATGAAAGGCGCATTCAAGTCACTTTTCTCATTGAATTGTTTTGCGTCCGCTTTTCAGCGTTGCATTCTCTCTCCAGCGTTGCACGAGACAATCGCTGAGGATGAAACTCTTTTTCTGCCATTCTTCCGTGTCCAGATGAGCAATATTAAGTAGATGAATAGTGTGTGTGTGTTTGTGTTTTTGAGGGGAAAAGCAGTGCCCCAGCTTTTGTCCAATACATGAGCATAAAAGCGCTTACACAGAGGAAGGAGAGGGTCCTGTGGTTTTTCTTAAGGTGTGTGTGCGCGCCTGTGTGTGTTATTGCCCCCCCGGCGTGGCATTAAGTTAAGGACAAAGGCTCGAGCTTCATGAATCAGCCGGGGCTTCCATAGCTTAGCTGCAGTGACCTAGTCACAGTTTGTCCTAATGTACAGTGTGTGTGTGTGTGTGTTGATATCTGATGATGAGTTGGGTAAGAGGTGTGCGTGTCTTCAAGGTGAGATTGTAATTGTGCATGTGTGCTCCATGTACTCTTCATCGGTATGTTTGGGCTTCTGTGTGCGAGTCTCACATAAAGGCCTCCTGTGCCCAACTCCCAAATATTAGACAGGCCCCAGTGTTTTGGCACTCACCCATTAATTTCCATTGAGCATCATGTCCCATGACCAAATCAGCGGAATCCATGATTTATCTATTCAGCTTTCTCATAAACTCCCTTCATTTGCACACCCGCTTGTTGTTTTTCTTCCTTTTCCTCTCATTTTCCTTTTGGTCTTTTCTCCCATTCCCATGGAGAGTCGGAGGAATGTTTTTATGCTGCAAAATGGCTGCGAGATTAATGAGTTTTGTGCAGAGTGCGCTGACTTTCATTTGTCCCTCAATTACTTTATCAAAAGGATATGAAATGCGGCAGAAAATCTCCAAACTTTTCACCGAGGCACTTAAGCAACAAGAACACTCTGAGAAACACTGTGGTGCAATTGCTGTTTGGAGTTCAACCAGTTTTTCAAAGGGGCCAAATAACTGCGCCCTCCAACATTTTTACTTTGTGAGAGAAATTGTCAAGTTAGCCAACAACTCCAACAATCTTCCATTAAGTAGTTTAGTGACATACCAGCAGTTACTTTGTGAGTAGGTGGATGTTGCATTTTGGAAAGAAACGCTTGAGTTTTTCTCTCTCTCTCGCTCTCTTTTTTCATCTTGACTCTTTGCCACAACAAAATATAAAAAGGTATCACTTAGCTGCAAGGTTTCCACAAACTTCTCTTAATGTGTACTTTTTGTAGTGCGCGCACGGGGAGGCACTGAGCTGACTTTAAATAGGTGGAAATTGCTCGCATGTTATGCTTTTGAGAACTTGAGTAACATACATGCTTTGCTGTAGTGTATGAGCTGTTCTATATTTTGCATTTCTGGGTTAATTACAGTTCTGTAATTTCACACCCATGTGCTTAACATGCTCTGGTGCTGATGACAGGCGGAAGGAGTAAAGTTTTACCAAACAAAAACTTCATAATTCATAATTCATTGACTATATCATTGTATTAAAGTGGTAACCTTTTGCATGTTCAGCTTTTCTATCCTCTAAAATTCCACCAGAGCAATATTTTACTTGTAGTGTAATTCCTAGCAAACTGATACACGGCGTGAGGACCAGAAAGCTTTAAAGTCAAAACTAAATTTAAAAAAAAAAGGCTATTCACATGAAGCTGCATGAAGCTGCTGCATCCACCCCAACCGGTCGCAGCAGATGGCCCCGCCCCTCCCTGAGCCTGGTTCTGCCGGAGGTTTCTTCCTGTTAAAAGGGAGTTTTTCCTTCCCACTGTCGCCAAAGTGCTTGCTCATAGGGGGTCATATGACTGTTGGGTTTTTCACTGTATGTATTATTGTAGGGTCTACCTTACAATGTAAAGCGCCTTGAGGCGACTGTTGTTGTCATTTGGCGCTGTATAAATAAAATTGAATTTAATTGAACATGATCTTTCATCCCGTTAAAGGGAGCTTACTGATTATAATGCATAAGTGCATCTGCAGGGAGTGTGCAGGTCTATATGCATGCTTAGTATCTATTTGAGGTCCTTTATCGCAGGTGCACATCAATACTTTCAGGCCAATGTATAAGCCTTCTTTAGGATATAAAATGTATACTTTAAACAGAAGTGAGAATCCTCTGTGAGTGAGCTTATTAGCAGACTTTCTGTACTTTATATTCCATACATTAGCCAAATCTGTTGCTGTACGTTGTGGTAACGTATACAGTGTGTGTGTGTGTAAGGGACTGCACTCCGTGTAATCCATGTAGGCTTGTTGCAAAGTAGCACAATCTGCTTAGTGCAATTTTACATCTCAGCTCTAACACAGATGTGAGAGTGTCAGAGCTGTAGTCCACTCTCGCCCATGTCAGCAGCGTCCAGAGCAGGATTTAAAGCCTGACATGGATGTAAAGGGGCTTTAACAACCTGATTGGAGGCGTGGGATTGAAGTCACCACATAGCTCTAGTTAGACTCTCTGCACACACATACATTCAAGTGTGTCACCCTACACATGCATGATAAATGCACCAAGCTGTTTGACATGACCAAGGAGTCAGAGCTTCCCATGATGCACCGGGGATAGCGAATGGCCACACGCCAGCTATCCACGTAATCGCCACCCACGAGCCAGCCCCACCGTTTCTGCTCCCTCCTATAGGACAGATATTAAGGTGGCGCTCTTCAGCATGCAGAGAGTAACAAATGTGTCTTGTAGTGTGTCGGGAAGCCAGTCCTAGTCTGGTCCAGCAGCCAGTCAGTGTGTCAGTCTTTGAAGCCACAAGGTCTTTATTAATTAACCCCGGGCTGGCTGCTCAAAGGGGCAAGGTCCTTCAGATGAAGTGGCGGCGTCTGTGTTGTCAGCCTCTTAGGTCACGACCTGCGCCTTCAGCACGACCCCGGCCTCATTTGAGCCAGATGTTAAGGAGCAAGGGTCCGCGTTGCATTCTTTTCTTTCCCTGCTGCTTGGCTAGCAGAGCGGTCACCATCAGCGACTCGAGTCAGAGCTCTGATTTTCTTCTGGGTAGATCGCTGCTGTTCTCGTCTGTCTGCCACCCCACACCCCACCTTTTTCCTCCTCTCTGTCTCCCTGTGGGATCCATCCATTCACCTCTCCCCCTCCCTTCCCTCTGCTTTCCCCCTCCTTCCTTGTTTGGCCCATTGCCCCTTTCCGCTTCGCTCAAGGGAAAGAGTGCCGTGTGTGTATTGCCTGGCAGTATGCCCACTCTCATCGTTTTCTCCCCATCCCCTCCTTCGCTTTCTTACCCCATCCTTCCCTCGTATCTCTCGTCTCGCACTCGTTCCGTGCTTTTTACCCTTCTCCTATCTTTCCCTAAATGTTACTTCTCCGCCACGTTCCCTTCATCTTTCTCCTTCCACCTCCCTTTGTCCCCATCACTCTTTCCTCCTGCTCCTAATCACAAACCCTCCATCTCTTTCACTCCGTGCCTTCATTCATACTTCGCTCTGTGTCTTTCTCTCTCTCCCATTTCCCCCCCCCCCCTCATCTTTTCCTCGGCTGGGCTCAGGAGCAGTGAACAGGTGTTGTCTCCTTTTGATTTGGGTGCGTTCGGATTAATGCTGTCAGCTCAGCTGTTAAAACAACTGCCACCGCCAGATGCCAGTCAGTTTGGGGCTGGAGTTGTCACCTACACACACACACACACACACACACACACACACACACACACACACACACACACACACACACACACACATATTCAAACATCCAAACATGCTCAGATGCAAGTGTGCTTGCACACACGCACATACACGCGCATACACACACACTCACACAAACACTTGGCCTCTTGGCTCATTGTAATACTGACAGAGCAAATCAGCTGTTGTATGCCAGTCTTCTCTGTAACCCAGGTGTGTGTTTCTGTAGCCTTTCCAAAACATCACAGACAGTCAGTATAAAAGAGTATATGACAAGATACTGCCGTGATCATTAATACACTGCCAGAGTTGTTAAAGACTCACTTAGAGAGGCATCTTTCTTCTCTTTAACCGTAACAATACTCATACAGTTTTTTTGGGAGGGTTTAAATTGGTTCCAGTTACTGCTTAATGTTGTGAGAAGGGCCCGATGGATTTTGTAAACTCAAAGAGTGACTTTACCAGGGTTATCCAAAGTTGTGTTTGGGGCTGTAAACCACGAGAGCGGGCATTTAGCAGACAGGAAATATGCCTCTTGTGAGTCCCTTGATTTAATAGAAGAAATCTTGGCGCACTAACTGATGATGCTAAAAGTCTTCCTGTTGCGGACAGTTACTTTGAAGTGAAGAGACACCACTTAACCATTTTGGGATTTTAAATAAAGCAGTTTGTCATTGAAAAGTTAGTTTTAATTAGATATTTGTCTAAAAATAATAATCAAAGAAACGTAGTGCTAACCAGCCACTGATGCATCCGCTGAATTTCTGTGTTGGCCTCGTTGGTGGATAGCAGCAAATAAAATGACATTTACTGTCAACTGCCAACTTCTTTTGCCAAATCCGTTTTGCCCTCTCTGTAAATTTTCCGACTGTGTGAAACACTCTGTTTTCTCCTTTTTTTAAAAAAAAGATTTCCTGCACAAAAGACAGAATAGATAGAAACACGACAAAAATACTGGCGTCAATCCAGATGTTCATTTCAAGTTAAAGGACATTTGATGAAGAAGTAACTTTGAAATGTTTAAAGCTTGTAGCCAGTCAGTTATTTTAATGTTACCAATTATACCGCGTGTGTTTGTGTAGTCAACGAGAAACATAAAGCTAAATTGCTAAAGCAACATATGAAATCCACATTCTCCATTTCCCTTCACACTCACGTCTTACTTTCTTTCTTTTTGCGGTTCTCTGTATGTTCATACTCTGCACTCAGGAGGTCCTTAGCCATCCTTACCTACTCGATTTTAACGTGTGATTTTCTCCTTTTTTTGGGCACACACTGACCCAGTTGTTCAAATTTAGAGTGTGGTTCCTCGTTTTTAAACGTTAGTTTAGTAAAATGATGGTCAACTCTGAATGTCAGCGATCAGTAACAGTGCTGTTTAGGGTTCCATCAGATCTGGGTACTCACTAGAGGTACACGTGTGTGTCTGTGTGTGCCATATGGTGGGTTGCTGGGCGTGTAGTGGTGATACTGGTGCCTTTCTTTCCCCGGGTCATATAGTCACATTTTATCTTTTCTTTTTAAAGTTCAGTCTCATGATGGTGGTTTAAGGAGAGCCACACGGAGACACTTGTTTTTAAGGTGGTGCTTAAAAAACAACGCACATATTTTAATATCGAGCCCTATCTGTACCCCCCTGCCTCCCAGACCCACGATCAGGGTGTCAGTTTACGCTTGTTGTCGTCTTGTAACCCACCAACTGAACCATATTTTGGCCCACTTTGCTGCAGATCACGGCGTCCTCGTCCATTTCGTTGGTCTGTTGAATTACACTAACAAAGTTATTTCCAAGGTTATTATATCCCACTGTAGTCTCCACCGAGCCAAACGTTGTTAGGACAATTAGCCCAATCACGGAGTCATGGGTGTCTTGTGGGAGGAGGAGGAAAAGAGGGTCAACGCAGACGGGAATGTTCAGGAAGAAAATAACATGGCGTGTTTGTGAGGGTTCACAATAAATGTGATGTGATATTTATCAATAGTTCATGCACCCGACTTGACTCACTTATCTCGTTCTGAAAAAGATACGAATGATAAGATTAAGTGTGGGTTGATTTATTTAATAATAAAAGAACCACAGTATGTTTTGATAAACATCGGAGTCGTTCATTAGTTTCTAGTTTATTTCCAAAGAAAAGCCGAAGCAGCGTCGTAGCAGATATTCCAATCAGATGTTGCCTTTGAGTAAATTGAATTTGAAGTTTTTGACAGCTGTTTTAACCCACTTCAAACTTCAGCTGGGAGCGAGTGGACCTGCTACACTTTTATCTTCTGTAATGTATAGTCTTGTTTAGTGTTGGGTGTTCATATTAAACAAGACTAAAGTTTCAACTAATAAGGTCGGCCTTTTGTACACGTAATCCCCGTGAGGCAAAAGTTTGGGCTCCAGGCGTCTCTAAAGGCTTGTTTTCAGGCAGGTTTTCCTTCTGCTGGCTCCGTGTGATTTCAGTGTGAGTGAATATGTCTAAAACAGTCATCAAGCACAGCTCACAACTTTCGAAAGGAGCCGTTTAAAGCAGCAGCAGCAGACGTTCACTCTTCAGTTCCAAAACACTTTGTCTTCCAGCTCCCCAAACGCACCACGTTGCCTCCTAAAAGTTGACTTGCAATCTTGTAAGTTGATGCTTTTTGTTAAAAACTGTAAGTCTAAAGCCTGAGGGCAACTACAGTAACCCTGATGACATCACTGTCACCTCCACAGGGTTATTGTTCTACACTTTAAACAACTTCACTGTTGTTACGTCATCCCTCATTATAGGTTAATTATATGACGTTGCTCACATGCCAGCAGAGGCATTACTCCTGCCGTTTCACCCTTCCTTTCTTTCTATCTCTGTAGTGTGCTTTGTGAAATAAAGGCATAGACGCCACAGAGAATCTAAAACACCCTAACTCTATCATTTAATGCGTGAATTTTACTCTCCCTATTTGCTAGCCACAGATGGCTAAGTGATCTAAACGTGACCTAACCAGCAGCATCAGTTGTTATCGACGCGGCGTCTCATCAACCAAACGTATTTCTTCGCCTAACAGCGGCGTAATCTTGCCAGGAAAACTTGAGAATAGGAAAAGATTTACGAGGAGGGACATTGCCGTGCCCGAGTAATTGGAGCACGGTGACCCGTGAGGCTCCGACAGGTCAGACGCACACACGCAAACACACACATGCTAGTCAGCAGGACATTCCACTGCTGTTAGGACTGTTGTTGCCATTGGTCTAATGGTTCTCACATGTCTGTCGCCCTATCTTTGAGCTGCACACAGGACAATGTGAGCTATTCTTAAGACTTTACAACATGCTCTGTCTCAAGCCGTTCAGCGCGCAGATGGAACAAACATTCACACATAGAGAAGAAAGACCAAAAAAGAGACAGAGATGGATATCAAGACTCAAACAGACACATAAACAGAGGGAGAAGTGTGTGCGCATGTGTGCGCGTCTGTTTTCTCTTGTCAGCGGCGTCCGCGTTAACTGGAATAGGCGGATCCCGCCTCCGCCGTCCGGCAAAGCAAAGCCACTCTAAAGCCAAGCCAACTGTCAATCAAACAGCCAACACGGGGCCAAAACTATGATAGCATCAGAAATAACGGTCTTCACCCATCAGTCTCACATGCACACACACACACACACACACACACACACACACACACACACACACACACACACACACACACACACACACACACACACACACACACACACACAGAGGAGGTTAAAGTCACAGCTCAGCGCTGTTTGAATAGGCTTCCAACATGCAAAACAGCATTAGTGTGTCAGCAGTGTCTTGCTGTTCTGTCTGTCTCTCTGTCATTGCTTTGACAGGCAGACGAAAAATGTCATGACTCGCAAGAGAAAACGCTGCTGCTGTGTGTGTGTGTGTGTGTGTGCGCGCGCACACTCTCCGTCTGTCTCTTGTGTAGTTAATGCGTGGGTCCATTCCCCCTTCTATACTCGGCAGGCCCAATACACAATGTCTTCTTTTGTTGTCACGTTAAAGTGATGCAATAAAGCTGTGCAGTGACAAGGACGGCCCGGGGGCTGCTGCAGTGACAGAGACGTCGAGTGTGTTGCGTGTGTGTGTGTGTGTGTGTGCGTGTATGGAGTGCAGACAAGAGCGCTGAAGAGGGGTTATTGCCACGAGACAGATTGCAAGTGTCATTTTCCATTACAGCAGCCTGAGCCACTGTGTGCGACACACACACACACACATACACGCACACACGGTACACATGCCTTGGCCCACTTTAACAGGATGCTTTTGACAGGGAGAGATGTGCATGCGTTAAGAGCACTGGCCCCTAGTATTTAACTGCATCCTTATAGAAATACATTCAATGATTTTTTTTTTTTCCCTTTTTCTCAGATGGCTTATCTGATTGGTTGAGCCGCAGCTCATTGGTATGAATCTGATTTTTCCATGAAAGTAAAGACTTCAGGTAAATTGCATTTGAATTTGCAAGCAACTAATAGATGCCGAAAACCTAATTTTAGCGATTTACATAGTTTAGTCGAAAGATTACATCACGAGCCTTATTTGAACCCTTTTTTGAACAGGCCGAAAACATATTGGATCATTTAAAAAAATCTAAAGGTAAAACAGAGATTTTCTTAGTGTTTTTATTTTTTTTATTTCTTTGTTTCTTTTTAAAGTTCACAGTCACAAGATACAAGTTTTTTTATGTGGCAACAGAGCAGCTTTTCAGAGGCTCCTCAGTGAATACATTGAGTTTTAAATACAGCATGACCCATTGTTGCATGTGAACTCCTATTATCTATTCAAAAGTCTCTCATGAGGCTCTGTTTGTTAACCAGGCAATTAGCAGGCAGTATTTGGTGGTTATCAGTACCTCAGTTGACACTTGGTCTCTTCAGCCTGTAAAGTATGAGGCAGTAAAATGAAAATGGGATCTGTGTTCGGTCCCATAGCTTGTCCCTAATAAGGTGTGGTGGCAGCGGCTATCAGGGGCTGGGCTGAATTAGTCCGCAGTGGATTCAAATGTCTAGATCCTATCAAACACCATTTAATGATAATGGAGGTCACAGAGGCAATTGGGAAAACGCTGTGTGTATGTCTGTGTGTGTGAAAGGAACGTTTCTCTGTCTCCCGCAGAAACACAGCATTAAGATAGCATCGCTAATTTCACCGGCTCGGCACAAAAACAACATGCAGAGGAGGGAAGAAAGGAGGGGGGGAAAAAAATAATGCAACAACACACGAGTGAAACGAAACAACAAGGAAAAGTTTCTGTGCGACTTTCTCGAATGTCGCTCCAGATTTTGCCCTTCATCGTTCTTTCACAATGTCGCGCCCTCTCCGCTGCTATTTCTGACTGCCAGTGTGTGGATCTGGCTCGCTGAGATTTCATGCCAGTGTAAAAATTGGCTGAGGGTTTGGTTCAAATCAAATTGGACATAAGCACCCACAACACCATCTGTTAGGGAAAGGCAGTGGAGTGAAGGGCAGAACTCTGCATTCAGATAAATGGATTTTCAATTTATTAAATTGTTGACTGACACCCTTGTAAATGTTCGCTTTATGTGCCGCGGCCTATTCTTAGAACTTAATGGAAACATGTTGCTATACATCCATGCAATCCCTAATATTAGAAAGCGGGGGGGGAAAAAGAAGTCCCGCTGCATCTGTTGTTTTGAGTTTGATCTCTTCTTTTTGCAGCACGAGAGGGAAAAAAAAAACAAAACGTGTCCTTTTTCTACAACTTAAGACTAAAATAAAGCGCCCCGCTCGGTTAGACTTCAGGTGTTTTGGCAAGTGATAACGTGTGTGACGGTTTCTATTAACAGGTGTGTCGCACCGAAACACAGCTGAGATTGTCACAGCACTTCAGGGGAGGGCCATATGTGCCCCCCGTCGCTTCACCAAAAACCCAACTTGCATTAAAAGGTGAAAAACAGCCTCACAACCCTCTGAAGCTGATTTTGTTCAGTGTGAGCTCCTGCCAGATACTTTCAGCCTGCGTGTGCTGGTGTCCTCCCCAGTCTTGTGGTCTGGGTGTTTATTGGGTGAATGCTGTTGGGAAACAGCATCAACCTATTGAGATCCACAGATCCATGGAATTCTTTATTCTTTATTATTCTAACTAGTTGCTCCGTTCTTCGTCACTTAACTTGGCCTACAGTTCTCGTCCTATTGTCACCGTTCAACCTCTAAAACATTCTGCTATATCCGCTGATGGGCGCTATATCTTTTGATAGTTATTGCTGTGATACTTTTTCAGATAATAACGTTTTTATGATCGTTTTTTTCTGTATTGAAATCAATGGGCATTCGTCAAAGTTCCGAACATGGAACCTGCGTTCCTTTGAAGTGAGCTTAGAGTGGCACACTCTAGCTTTCTCAATCTTTTCTTCATGTCCAAACAACTTGTTGCTACTTGCTCAATTGTCACTCAACCCCCACAAATTATACATCAAAATGTAGGAATTTCTGCTGGCTTTCAGAAAATGTCACTATCATTGTTCTGGGAGTTACAGATATTTGGCAGGTCGCCTCAGAGCAACACAAAGTCTGAAAACTCTCCATAGACACACAATAGACACCTGCTCAAAAACAGAGCTGCACTCTTGGAGCAGCTTCTGAATGAGGAGTCACTGCGGACGCTGAGGATGACCAGGGACTGAATCCACACACACACACACACACACATCCTCGCTGCGATCCTCTGCTTCAGTGGGAGAAACGGAGCACTGGGGGGGGAGGGCGAGGGGTTAGAAAGTAAGGAAGGATGAGGAGGAGGAGGAGGAGAGGGATTTTAGTGTTTACACAGAGGCCCGGCCACCGCGGCAACTGTTGCCAAGCGCCGTTCTCCCCAACAACAAGCCAGTAATTGGTACTTTTAGCAGCTAACCTTGCGGAGGTGGTGGTGCGAGGTGGGCTTGGACAAAAAGCTTTTTGATACATCTCCTCTCTGAAACATAGTGCCCCTGTTTCTGTTTCTTTTTCCTTTTTTTTTCCCTTTTTTTTTATAAACAAGAGACTGCCCATAATCTTGGCACCATCCTCGTTGCTTTGGAACGATTGGACTGTCTTTAGAAGGAATCGATGAAAATGTGTCCAGACACATGGCCCAGCTCAACTAGACATGAATTGATCATCAAAATATCAACATCATCATTTCGTAATGGAGCGTGTTGGCGCCGTCAGCGCGCGCGCGGGGGGGTCGGGGGTAGACAGACTGTGCAAAGCAAGAGCTGCGGTGTAAATCGAGAGGGTGTAAATAAGTGAGGGGTTGTGTTCCAAATTCAAAAGTTTCTTTGAACACCTCCATAATGTAGAGGAGTGTTAAAGTTGTATCGTCTCACTGCTGCGAGACTGGGTTACCTCGAATTTTTAAAAAGGGTAACACACACAACCTTTTTGCGCTTTTGGAGTAAGTATAGATATACCAGAATAAATGTGTTTTAGGTGAAGCATTAAGTCAGGTAATCACAGCTTGAAGCTATCTGGAATCAAACGTCTTTCTTAATTACGAATCCATGTGTAGGTGTGCTCGACTCCATCCTCAAACTGGCGCTCATGAGTCTTGTTTCGTACAGTGTGTAACCCAGATACGAGGCGAAAGTTTGATTAGTATGTATTAGTATCTTTTATGTAACTGGGAATAATCAGATTTGTTTCATAGCTGACTCGAATGTCGAGACGCATTAAGACGTTTCGTCTGTGTCGTGAAACAATTCTGATTAGGGTTATAAATCCAAAACGACGAGCAGGTCAAATCAGTTATGCTTCTCTGATTTTTACTTTGATTCGTTTAGGGTAACCTTGTTAAGGAGTTTGCATGACTGTTGCACTGAGTTACCTTAATCTAGTTATAGTCTAATCTTTAGATCACATGTAGACATGCTTATTCTGTCTCTGTGATGGCCACCAGCTCATGTGCGTGTGCGCTTTTTTTTCCTTAACTGCAGAAGTCACCACACGTTTCGGTGCCTCACTCGCTTCTTCCTGCCATCTCAATACTTCTGTGTTCAGGGTGGCAGTCTTAGACAAACTCCACCAGTGCTTGTATAATTGCTTATTCAAAGCTGACCCCTGCTCAGTTGGGGAGGAGGAGAATGAAGAAGGAAGGGGTTAGAGAGGGGGGGAGGAGTAGATGGAGTCTCCTCATGGCTGCCAAGGCCCAAGTCAATGTGGAGCCTGTTTTGTGGGATATAAGCGCCGGCCACGGGTCCCAAGCCAGGGCCCTTTCCTGTGGGCCCTCCTCCTCCTCCTCGTCTTCGTTCTCCTCCTTCATCCTCCACCCTCCTCTGAGCCCGGCTGGGCCTGGCGCTGGCACAGAGGCCTCTTTGTTGTGCACCCGAGGACCCGGGCTCTCTGTCTCTCATACTCTCTCTTCCTCCCCTCTCTCCCTCTCTCTCTTTTCCTTTCTTTCTCTTTCCACACACCCCACTCCTCCTCCTCCACCTCACCACAACCCCCCTCTCTTTTCCTTTAAAGGTCTCCAGTCTTCACAAATATGAGATAATAGGAAAAATAGAGCTGGCTGCTTCTGGTGACTCAGGGCAAAACGTCTGAGTGAAAAATAGAAAGTGAGAGAGGCAGAGAGAGAGAGATGGCATTGTTTGTAAGGTTGGTCCGAGCAAGCTGGACTGAGGTTGAGTCTCCTCCCCTCTCTCTCTCTCTCTCTCTCTCACTCTCTCCCCTCTCTCCAGCAGCTCCTGAACCAAAAGCTTACTGTGGATCCAAAAGCCGGACGGGGGCTTGCTGCAACACACAGACACCAACACACACACACACACACACACACACACACACACACTGTTTCTCTCTCCGTCTCCCGGCAGGTGGACGGGGTTGTTTTGGCTCGGCTGCAGGGCAGCAGCTTGACTCCGTTTGAGCCAATGAGCCAAAATAATAGCCGCCGATTCCAGAGTTATTGTCAGCGCTTTCCCCCCTCTGCTTTTCCCAGAATCCTTCTCAGCTGTGCGGGATCCGAATCAGAACGTCGCCCTCGGATGAATTCATTCGCTTACGCATGAAAATACAACAGTGGGATCACCAGTTGTTTGTACTGTACGCTCCAAACCATACAGACAAAGCAAGGAAGGATGATTTTTGAAACTGCCTAATCCTCTCTGATTGATCCAAGCGCCGAAATGTCCCAAGCAAAAAAGTATAAATTGAAGGAAACGTGCAGAAAGACATGTAGAATGATGTGTGTTGATATTTTATTTGGTGCAGACATCATACAGCTTAAATAAGGAGCTGGAGAATGTTCATACAGAATGTGTGTGTGATATTTTGAACATTATTTACATCCTTAAAGCTACTTAAGGAGAGAATAATGGTGAGAACTGCAGTTTAAATACTTAGCGTGGTGAATGTCCCGTGAATCCTCTTTGCTAATTTTTCTTTTCACACAATAAACTCCCCTCACACCTTATTTTTTGTCACCGGGTATCCCCCCTCACCCTCATCTCACACCACCCTTGCAAGTATGCGACCCACACCCGTGCGTGGGCACCGGACTCCACCCGCTTACCTCACACAACACCAGCATACACAGACACATACTCGCATACACACTCAGCATCCCGTACGTCAGAGGAACAGGGAGTAGTGTCTCGTATTTTCATGGAAAGTGTTGCGCTGTCCTCCTTTATTATGTGATTTTTGGCCCGTAATTAGCACTAGTAGATTCTTGCTATGTTTCCATTCAGCTGTCAAGGAAATTTTATTTTTTCTTGAAACATTATGGAACATGAAAAGTGAATTAAGTGCATTTCCATATGCTGAGTTGAAGGAAATAAATCCTTGAATCTGAAAGAGGTGGAAAGAGTCTTTCAAGGACTGATTTGTATT
>VURO01019605.1:0-10423 GCA_015108175.1 Pelvicachromis taeniatus
ACGCCTGTTTATTCACGTATTCCCCTAAAGATCCCTTTGATAGATCACTCGCACGTGTAGAGAGAGAATGTCATCCCGTGTATATGCACAGTATCAGCAGTGACTATATAACTAGATTTGACAGTTCTGTGAAAGATAGAAAAGTGACACCATACAAAGCTCCACTGAACCCATCAATCATTTAGTCAAGACGGAAATGTTACATCCTTGAGCTGCAATGGACTCAAATTAGGATTCATATCATGTTTTATTAAACAAATGTTTCTTTTTCATTTTGGACAGAACCTTTGGGCGACGTGCCTGATTTGTGAATAGAAATAGTTAATAATTTCCAGAAAGAACATGTTAGAGTTACCAAAACTCCAGATTTCTGAACACGAGCAACGTATACTGCATCTTTACTAGCAAAAGTCACAAAGACTTAATCAGTATTCATGCATGAATATGCCATTGAGTTGCTGTGAAGCACTTCATGTGAAGCACTTGTATGTTATTGATGGACAATTTTCTGGAGACCTTTGCTCCAACTAAACTGTTGACAAGTCAGATAACAAAGGAAATCTATAGAGACTGTGAGAGGTTGGAAGATGTGGGTAAATCTTCCTGAGCATATGGAAAGATTTCTCTTTGGAGACTGAATAATAAGCACTGGGCCTGCACATGTCTGCTGGACTGGGAGCGAACGGGCTCATTCATTGTATGAATGAGAAACTCTTCCTGTCAGTGTCTTCCTGAAGCTGTAGACAGCTAGACAGTAGAGTCTGAAACCCTGGTGATAGTGGTCTGTTTCATCAAACTGTAGGCATTTCATACCCTAACATTGTGAATGAGTCACACACTGGAGTTTATGGGAGGTGTTATCGTTTTCAATTGAAGAATGTACCTAAAGGCAAGCTCCGCAGATTACATCTTAATTAGCATTCCACACAATTGATGTGCCCTCATCTGGACGTGTTCTATAATAAAGGTGCAGAATTAAATCTAATACCAAAATATAATAAAGAACTCGATTCCTTCACATCATTAAGATGTAGATAACGCCCCACGATTTAGCTAATTTGCTAACTCTCAATTACTTAAAAAAATAAAAAATAAAATTCAAAGTATCAAAATGAGAGACAAAGGTGTATTTATGAACGTTTGTATCAGCGCACAAACATGAACAACAGCACAGAGAGTATAAAATGTGCTGTGTTAAGAGGTACTGTTTCATGCTGACAAAGTGGTCAGCTTTAACTGCAGGGCTTCGAGAGCTTGATTCCCTGTGGGATCACAGAAACTAAAAAGTATATCCACTACTCTAAAGTAATTTGTATGAAACCTTCTAACACATGCTACATATTATATTTTAAGTGGAAATGAGTGGGTTGAATGTGTAACCCATCGAATGTACAAGGCTTTTTGAACTACAATGAACTTCACACTCCAGTAACCCTTGAAATAAAAGCAGCTAACAGAATTGCACTTTGCACAGTTACTTATAGATGATCCTGTGAAGGCAGGATTTCAAACTGAAGATCTGTGGTTCTGACATTTATAATTATCAATCCGTCTAATTTATAATTATCCAAAGGTGGGTCACAGTAATAACAGGCTAAGCATTGCTTTTACATGTTCTTCTCTCTAGCAACACTTTCCAGTACCTCCTGGGGGATCCTTAGGTGTTCTAGGGTCAGAAGAGATGTATAATCTATCAGTGAGTTCAGGGTTTATCCTGGGATCTCTTCTCAGCTGGGTGTGCCCAGAACACCTCCAGAGGAAAGCACCCAGGAGGCAACCTAACTAGGTGCCTGAACTACCTCTCTCTCCTTCTGACACGGAGGCTTTAATCCAAGCTTCTTCTGGATGTCTGAGCTCTTGACCATATCCCTACAGTTCAGCACAGCAATCCTACAGAAGAATCTTATTTGGCTGTTTGTTTTTCTGAACTTATTTTGTCGGCCATTACTCAGACTTTTTGATCAAAGGTAAGGGCTGGAACAAAAATGGACTGGTAAACTGAAGGCCTTGCCTTTTCGTCTCAACTCTCTCCTCAGCACAACAGTCCTATTGCTAATGCTGCACTAATCTGCCAGTCCACCTTCCCCTCACTCATGACTACGATCCAAAGACCTCCCTCAGTCCACAGTGTTCTGGCAGAGAACCCCAGACAGGCCTCAGACTTGTCAGGGAGGCAAAATTATAATTAGTACTTCAAACCAAAAATGTGTTTTAATTAGTTTGATTTTTACTTTTAGTTCGAATATTTGCTTTAAAAAATGTATTTGAAATTATTTTCCAAAGGTGCTTTCAAAGTCACCGGACTCTGGAATTACTGAATAACTGTGTTCACGTCAAAATTCAATATGTATTTTTCTTATTATTTCTAGTCAAAGCTGTAATTTATCTTTTTTTTTTATGGATGAAGGAACTCAGGAACCACAGTGATTACTAACGCTACGTGGTGCAGTTAAAAAAAATCTTGATTAATTCCTACAGACATCACTAAAATAGCGTACGATGTGAAGACAGTTCAAAATTCCTTCAAGTTAAGAGCAGTATTCATATTGTTTTTGTTTTCACTGTCTCGTTGTTCTCGTCGCCCTTCAGACAATCACATCAAGGAGCTTTGGCATTCACACAAAGAGCTTTTCTGCCCTGTACTAGATAGCAGTGCCATCATACATATTGATCAACAGGAGTACAAAACCCATTTTAACTTCATTTTCAGTGCTATATAAAGACTGGCATTTCTTAATAGGGTGCATTGATAAATCATTCATCTCTGCGTAAAAGGGTAAGTCACTGGGATCACTGTCTGACTGAAAGCTATCATGCACAAATTACTTCATTGAAGGAGGCACAGGGCAGGAATTCAAACTGTTTGGCTGTTCAGTGAGTTTCCTATCAAGCAAAGCAGGCTGTTCAGAAGCTCCTGCTCTGCTTGATAGGAAAAGCCAAGGGGAGTGGGATTATAATGCAGTGTCTATATATTTAGGAAATGACTGACCATAATGTGGATAATTAAATGAAATCAAAGTAAACAATTATGAGGCCCTTAGTCATCCGCAGATTACAGACTGTTTGCACTTAAGATAGGAATGAATAATTTATGCTGCATAAATACTAAATAAAATACAGGAGGGATGATAAATTATTACAAACATTATTTTGTGTCATCTAAAACACCACTGCAGTGGTTTGCAGTCTTATTGATCTGACTGATTTCACTAATAAAGTTCCCCTTTTTGTCATCTAGCCTACCCGTGTTTAGAGTTAAAGTCTTTCCCAATTGCAGAACTTTGACAAAGAAAATAAATATTTCAAAAGGTAATATTGAAGCCAGTAGCACTAACTTCAGGAACTGTGGAAAGTGGTTTAGATTTAGACTCTGTGGAATAAAGAGCGTTCCCTCCTGGCAGACAACTATTACCAATTTCACTCTTTTTTTTTCTCCAAACACATAACCTTGGCTTTCTACATTCATAACAGACCCTGAAAGCACCCAGGAAACACAGCTACATTAGGGCTCTCAATTATAAGAACACATGGGTCCCTAGGGCTGAATTCCCCATTCACTCTCCCCCCCCCCACCATGCACTAACACGCCATCTAACAGCCAAGCTACGATGCAGCACTTCTCTACACTCACTTAACATACTGCCTGAAGACAAGATATGCCTGCTTCCCATTCAGGTAATGGAATAATGTAATTTAAGGAAGAAAGGGAAAAAAAAACAAAAAAAACACAGGCAGGATTATCTAAAGGATCTCTCGGCAACAGAGCTGCGATAGGCTGCACTTTACTGTTCCTGGTGATTAATATGATAGTGCTGTAATAAACAACTACCAATATTTGCGCAATATGTCCTTGTTTACTTACTTCCCTAGAGCGAAGCACTCCAATCTGACAGTGACTCCTTTGGCAACCAGAACAGATGTAGGGAAATGCACTTCAATTTTGGGCTCATATTCACCCATGACACCTGAAAAGGGTTAAGAAAGAGGAATTGTACACATTAAAATCACATATTACAAAGGCTGGTTGGTCTCCAGGTTGCCATTATTCCCTTGTCTTTTTGCAGCGTGGACACACAAATCTGATGTTATGCTGATTCGTTCAACATTGTTGCTCACATACAGACAAACAAAGAAACAAAAATAATTTAGGCGCCCATTTCTTATTCCACCAGCAATTCTTTCAAAATAAGAATAACAACTGAAGAATAAAATGCTATGCTATAAGTGTATTTTTCCTAGAGATATGTGTTCGTTAAACCTCTTAAAATGAAAACAACATATTAAATCAAAGCAGTGTTTAGCTGTGGAATGCATAGTGTGCAGCCGTAACTATGAACATGAAATTTATACAGTGTTATTGTAATAAGACTATTCAATTAATAGAGCTATAGAGCGCACGACTTAATAATTATATTTTGAATCCATGCAAAAACAGTGGGTTAAAGCGTGAGCAAGATTAGCTAGGTTTAGCACTTTGGTAGATTGCAATTTAATTTGTCTTAATATCTTGCAGATACTTGTGAGGAAAAGTCTGTAGGTGACATATTGGCTTTATACGAAAACACAAACAGCACATTAAGATGATGTACAAACAACAAACAAACAGAAGAGACAAAATGACTTGTGGTATTGTCCTCAAGAATTAGTAATCCACTCAACAATTCACAAACACATTGTGAAGGACACAAGTGATAACATGTTATCAGTCTTGCTAAGTGCCACTATGACTAACACCTCTGTTCTAAGCCATCGCCAGAGGACGTTTCCTTTGTTTATTCATCTGTATGTTAAGCCGACTATTTATTTTCATTTACTAGGATGTGTCAGAGACGGTAATAAACAACAAAGACAAAAAAGAGTAACAAAGAAAAACACCATCATTTAAAGGGATTTACTGTTATCCGTCTCATTAAATGGGTGTTTGCAATGCCAATATTTTCGGAATGTTTTACTTTTCTCAAAGGGAAATATGTATAATATTTAAATCCTTTATTTATCCAGGTAAGAGTCTCGCTGAGATTAAAATCTCGTTTTCAAAAGCCAAGGCCAGGATATAAAGCAGAATTTGTAACAAATACAAACATAAATGAGAAAATATAACTGAAACGCACAACGAGCAAGCAAACACAGCGTCCAGTAACAACATGAGAATAAAAACATCTTCAGGAGGATTCACACTGACCAAGAGAACCATTTTTTTTTTTTATCCTTTAAAAATGATATAAAACCCCTCAAAGAAAATCTATTCTGCCAATTTCAGGTCCTTCTGTAAATGACTCCAGGAAAAAAAAGGGGGCACATACACTTTAAAGCTCTTTCTCCAAATTCTGTTCTGACTCTGGCAGGGATTTGCAAAATACTGTGCCAGTGAAGGCAATACTGACTACTTTTTACACAGAGATTAACAATGTGTGTGTGTGTGTGTGTATATGTAAACGTCTGCAGGCATACAAAGAGAGCTGCTTAGCAGTGAACAATGACATACGAGGATGTTAAATGCACAATCGTTGCATTTGAACAATACACATCCACAGTTGAACCTGCCACCTGCCACCTGCCTGAATACACATCAAAACATATCAGAGCATGTGGAGCATGACTTCACATGCATTATAAAGTACATGAGGACTAGGACAAATGACCCGCATGACATTTGAGAAACCATAATTACACCTTCTCCTACATGCACCTGACACTTTTTATGTGATAAAAGGAATGAAGAAAGGGAGTGGGGTTATTGAATTGTGGCCCACTATGCATGGAAAAGGAGTTTTATGATATTTGTTCCAAAGAACTTTTCAATTTCAATCTCATTCTCAACATTTATGGCTCCAAAGCAGCCCTTCACATATAATGAATTTGCAATATTTCACTGGCTCTTGCCATAGTATATTCAATATCATATTCAGTCTCAGTGGCTGGACTTGATAGAATTGGAAGAACTAATGTGTAGACTCGGTGTGCTAAAACATTACCAACCCTACAGCGTAGCATTATATTTTATGTTCCAATTTCATTTATTAATCACATGAAAATTTGATTATTTTTCTCGTTGTATTTCATTCTCCTGCCAACCAATTTCAAAGTATGATGCCTGTTAACTTTAACCGATAATCCAAGTTAATACAAATTTAAAAGAATGTATTATTAGCTCTCTGACCCAGCAAGAGATAGGTTTTATGATGCCAATCAAAGTCGAAAACTTCTAAAACTTTAATTGAAACAAAAATAACAAACGGATAACCCCAGGTTATATATGCACTTGATTAATTAATCATAATCTGACATAATTTCCCTCCGTCTTTTCTTTTCCATCTCTATTGACTTGAAATTGTTCAGCCATTCCCTTTAAAACTAGTTTGAAAACAGTCGTTCACATTAATTCAACCAGATGATCTCACGTATTGTATAAATATAACTTTTTACTGATTTGACCTCATTTTAAAGATACAAAGATACTCTATTAATATTTGTTTTCATTAAAGAGAGCACATTTAATGCTCTTTAAATTACTTTTTTTTTTTAAAAACTTCAAACAGAACATAGATGGAATTGCTGTGCATGTACAATATACTACTCTTAACAACAATGACAATTATTTTCTTTCCTTTTCAAATGTGTATTCATTCAAGGACAGGGAGTTGTTTGGACTATGTCTCTACAGTATGTTGGTCAATAAAAAAATCATTCTGACATCCAATATATCTATGAACCTAATGTCTTCAATAATAATTTCATAAAGTGAAGCAGAGAAAAACATGCCCGTGCGTTGATGTGCCTGCAAACATTGTCTTTCACTGAAATTATTGACACAGTAGTGAGATAGAAAGAATGTTATGACATTAATAACATTTCGTTTACATTTCCGTATTTATGAGGTATTCTCCCAGCTACATGAGATTCATTGATGGATAATATAGCTGCAATTTTTAATCCAGTTTCTTTTTTTCTGACATTAGTAATGCTTAAAACTTGAACTTGTTTTATTACCTCAGATTTAGTTAACGTTTCATATAAAAGCATGCATCCGTAACTTCTAAACCCGCAATCAGTTTACCATCACTGACAATGGTTTTTGTAATATTTTTATGCATAACAAAACTACATGACAGCTTAAAGCATGCACGCCTAAAGTAAACACGATAGGCCAATAAAGCAAAGCTGATGAATGTAAAACTGCTTTGAGGTTTGTGTTGTATTTAACAGAAATAATATATTTATACGTTAAACAAAAGATGGACGCTAGAGGAAAAGAAAGCAACAAGACAGCTATGTGTTAAAAACCTATATGCTGTACGTGCTTTACACTGGTTCGCATTCAGAACCACTGCAAAAATAATGCTATCTAGGGCAACACTGTGCAATTGCTTCTAAATTCACTAAAGCAGAAAATCAAAGAGAAGGTGTATCTGAGATGAACTGTTTTTAAAAGGTGTATTAGTCTGGAGTTCAGTGTTTAGCCCCGTTCTGCTCAAGGTGGATTGTGATCTGACGATCAATGGCCTCCAGCTGGGTATAATGGAACCCAGATGCTTGTTTTGATTAAGAGAGTGAGGGCTGGAGCTGACAGTGGTGAGCCACGCACAGATCCAGCTTGAACTGTCTGCTGTGTAATAATCACTCATTTTTACTGAGGCACAGATTGCAGTGTCTAATTGGTCAGACTCCAATGACTGAAGGGCGCAAACAGCACGGCAACATTTGGGTGACTGCTGTGAGGTGCGCCAATGTAATTTTCGGAATTTTACACCCAAATTCACAACATAAGAGGCTGCTAAGCATCATGAGATTTGAGCAAGAGATGCCAAGACATTCTTTGGCGTAACGGACCTACAGGTGTAGTGATTAGATTTGGCCATGTTGTGTTGCAGGTGAGGGTGCTGTTCTTCAACCCATGTGTCATTACCAAGTAGGACACGGTTGGTGCAGAACTGATTTCCCTTCCTTCATTCACTATTTGGGAAAAAAAAAAAAACAGCAGCAACTAATCTTCCGTTTCTTTATCCAACCATGAAAAATATTAAAATGCTAATAGCCGACTGACCATATGCCCTTCTGACTACATTTTGCAGCTCAGTTACAGAGACACAAACCAATTTAGCACTGTTATGTGCAAAGTGTTTTGTATGTCTCTGAGGGCCACTTCACACAAGGTTATGCAAATACAGAGCAAGAATCTTGCTGGAAGGCATGTAATTGTAAAGAGGTAAATTTGCGTTGTAACATTTGGAACAAACCTGTTTCTGAGGCACAGAGGCCATTTCAAAGATTCACTGGGGATGTAATCTCAGTGGCTCTTTGAAACCTTGACAATGACAGGCACCTGTGTGAAGTGATGGACGTTCCTTGTGTAGTCGGATGTAAAAAAAGCCTGTAGGTGAAATCCACACCGGTATCCAACAAACAGCTCCACACCATGACTCCTGAGAGGCTAGTATAAAAGAGCAAATTCCCATCCACAGCAAGGGCCATTGATTCAGTTAATTTTATGCAGGAAAATGATTTCCCTGATGGCCAGTTTCACCAAAGCACATTGTGAGCTAAGAAGGCTCCCCGCACTAATGTTAAAGCATTGCTCACTATCTATTTATGGTGTGTATGGAATTCAAAACGCCCTCAACAAACATGAGGCTCAGTGGAAAGCAGAAGAATGCCCGACTTTATTAACCTCTCTGATCTGAATTTTTTCTCCAAATGCATTTTTACACAATATTGTACACAAGCAGAATATAAAATGTAGTTTTAGATTTCTATTACTGCCAAACAAAAATCGAACTTTAGAATTTTCCGTGTTGTGTAGTCAAAAAAAACTTACCGTCAGTTTTCAGTGTCAGAGGTGTTGGAGGACTCAGAACTCTTGCATTTGTCACTGTGTTTTTCACCAGACAGATGTAACTTCCTACATCAGAGGGCTGCACCTTCGAAATATAGAGGTTTCCCGTGTCCTGGGAAATGAAGCGTCGACTGTCCTCGGCAACAAACGAGGGGAATTCATTAAACACCCAGCTGTAGATAATCTCTGAAAAGCAAGTGAAAACAGACACTGTAAACATTTTGATCACCTCTTTATCTAGGTGAGAAAATAACAAAGTTCTGTAGTACCCAAAAAACTCTTCTTAACCTCTTTACACAAATAAACTATTGTAATGTACAGAAATATTTTTATACGCTACAAATACACTGGTTATGAAATGGTCTAAAGTACTGTACTAAATGTAAATGTTCTACCTAGTGATTAGAAACAGTGCATTTTGCAAACCACTCCTTAATACAATACTGAAACAGCGATGATATAAAGGAGTCATGAGTATGGATTTTATACAGCAACAAAGGCCATTGATCATCACAGAATAAATTAATCTAGAAAAATAATATTAAGGTGCATAAAGTTCAGAGCAGACGACTTTAAAGATCCTGTTATTTGCAGGGAGGTTATTCTAATTAACCAGTGATTAACAGAAAGGTAAAACTAGCATATCATAGGGCATTATTCCAGGACAGAGTGATTCCAATAAGCTTGGTCATTTGTATGAACGTGCTCATGAATGTATTTAGAGTCACTAAAAACAGAATCTTTTAGACAGCTACAATCTGGGTTTGGAGTTTTGTTGCAGTTCCTTTTTTTCTTTTCTGTTTTTTCGTCTTTTTTTCTGCATGATTACCGTGTACCGTAATTTCCGGACTATAAGCCGCTACTTTTTGCACAAGCTTCGGACCCTGCGGCTTATTGTGCGGTGCGGCTTTTCTAAGGCTTTTTCATGATTTTTGTGACATCGTAAGAGGATTTGTTTTGGTTTGTTCCGCAATTTTGCCTGGCGGAAAGGCATGTGATCAGACACGGAAAAGAGTGATATGTTGGTCACATGTCCGTCCGCCAGCCAAAGTAGTGCCGTACGAATTAGCGCGAAAAAGAGACTAGATTAGCAAGCTGGCTCTCGCTGGCCCTGTACTCATATCTGCAGCAGGTCTCCAAGGTGAACAGCCTCTGGCATGTTAGAACAAGGCAGCTGAGGGAAGTCGGCAAATCAGAGCCATAACTTCAGGATAAGGATTGGCTCTAAGGGCTGGGTCGGTCGGGCGGCGGTGCGCGGCCCACTTTGCGGGGCTCTTCCGAGGCTGGTGGAGCAGTCGCTCCGTTGCCCTCCCCTTCCCCCGCAAGGCGGGCCGTGCACCGCCGCTACTAGCAACTAGCCCGCCCGCTAGCGCTACTAGCCCGCTAGCGCACCTGTGGCTTTTAGTCTGGTGCGGCTAATTATGATTTTTTCATAATTTCAAGTTGTGCGGCTAATATTCAGGTGCGCTTTGTAGTCCAGAAAATACGGTACTCATCAATTAAGCCCAGACATCAGTTAAACACTTGCAGTCACTGCAAGGCAGGTAAGTGCTGCAGAAGTGTGTTATGCTAGAAACATCTCATGCTAAC
>VURO01019607.1:0-11988 GCA_015108175.1 Pelvicachromis taeniatus
TATTGGACTTGGTGGAGCCAAATAACCCGTCATGCATTTCGCGAGACCAGCCCGGTCACGTTCACCTGACCTGTGACATCATCGAGTACGCTGGTGTTCCAATTGCACAAATCGCGGGTCCGGTCTTGCCGAGAACGCGAGTCCGGACCCGCGATTGAGAAACGGCACCCGTGATTCGGGGGCGGAGCTTTGGCGGATCAATTCTTCTGCCCGTCATGGAGCAGGAAGGGCAGACGTGCGGACATTTCAGGGCAGCATGGATTGATACAGTGCCCGGGAGATATGCACAGAAGCGGCGAAATTGTGCCCACACTGAACAGGGAGACATGAGGAGGCACAGCCTGCAGCACACAGAGGACTGCGAGCAAGCGCCACACAAAGTTAGGAGCAGTTTTAATGCAGGCAAAATGTGTATTTGTCGTATAAGACGCACCAACTTTCCCCCCCCAGTTTTGGGGAAGAAAAAGTGCGCCTTATACGGCGAAAAATACGGCAATTTTCTCCTCAAAATTATACACACATATTCCATAATACAAACTCTTCTTTGCAGAACCTCTCAAGCTCCATCTGGTTAGATGGGGAATGTCAGTGCACATCCGTTTTCAGATCTCTCCAGAGATGTTCAGTTGGGATCAAGTCTGGGCTCTGGCTGGGCCACTCAAAGACATTGACAGAGTGGTCCCAAAGCTACTCCTTTGTTAACTTGGATGTGCTTAGGGTCGTCATCCTGTTAGAAGATACACCTTCACCCCAGTCAGAGGTACAGAGCACTCTGGGCCAGGTCATCATCGAGGATGTCTCTCCATATTTCTGCATTCATCTTTCCCTTGACCCTGACTCGTCTCTCAGTTCCTACTGTTGACAAACATCCCCACAGCATGATGCTGCCACCACCATGCTTCACTGTAGGATGGTATTGGGCAGGTGATGGATTTGATGCTTGGCACCACTGACTCTAAGCCAAACACATGACCCTGTTTCGTGTTCTCTGCTCCAGTTCCACTTCCCCTGCACTCATGTATATATCAATCAATCTGGTCAGCACTTTTTCTTTTCTTTTTTTTAAAATAACTTTTTATTCTAGGTTTATTTAAGTATTGTCCATAAAATGTTCGCACTGAGTACCGCAGCAATTTCCTAATGTTGTAAACCTGCTCAACATTTGGCAATAAAGTCCTTCTGATTCTGATTCAAGCAAACCTTTTTCACTTTGTCATTATCAGTTAGTGTATAATTTTGAAGTGAGAAATCAATTTAATCTATATTGGACTAAGGCTGTAATATTGCAAAATGTGGAACAAGTGAAGAACTGTGAATACTTTCCAGCTGTGTAGTAAGAGCACAGCATGGTGGTGTGGTGGGTAGTACTGTCGCCTGAGACCTGCTGCTCCACGAGTAGGGTGTGGAGTTTGCTGTGCGGGCAGTTGGCCGTAAGTGTGAGTGAAACTGGTTGTCTGTCTCTCTGTATTAGCTCTAGATAGCAAGGGCTCCCTCCATAAACTGTACGGATACAGCAGACACATCTGTTTTAGGTAATGGACTAATAGAGACTTATACTGTCACTCACCAAAACTGAAAAACTACCTTCCTGTCGTTACCTCAGACAAAGTGTTGTACCTTCCTCCAGAAAGGGCAGATGGCACAGGAATGGTAGAGAAGCCCATTTCAATGATGTGAGGACGTTTTATTTTACAAAAATCTTTCTATTAATCAGAGGCTATATGTTCCTATTTTACAGTCACAGCTGGGTGTCAGAGATGCTACAGCTCCCCTTGGTGGTGACAGCCCAGGTAGATCTGCTCCTGGTGCTGGTCTCCTTGCTGGCCTTCTGGACCAGGCTGAGCCATCTCAGTTATCCCAATGCTGTGGTGTAAGCGCATTTGTTTCACACACCTGAACATCCTGTACACCCACATACAAACTTACGCACCAAGCTTCATTGTGTTATTAACTGATTTTTACACCTACCGTTGTGTAGGTTTGATGAGGTGTATTACGGTCAGTTTGTGTCTCTCTACATGAAGAGGGTTTTCTTCATTGATGACAGTGGACCACCTCTCGGTCACACGATCCTGGCCTTTGGAGGTGGGTTATGTGCCCTTTGTGAGTGTACAGCTATATTTATAGTTTGTTCCAACATGTGCTTTTGCTGTTTCAGCGTACCTGGGAGGTTTTGATGGGAACTTTGTGTGGAACAGAATTGGAGCAGGTACAAATCCCCATAAATGGTTTCATCTAGTTCAAAGGTTAAATCGTAAAACGTATAAATCTATTTAAACCAGTGTGAATCTTTTGTTTGTTTGTTTATACTAGTTTCCATATTTTCTCCTGTTAAAATCCGTTATTGCTGGTCTAACCTGGTTTTGCTCTGTTTAAAAGTAGTGTGTGTTTGTTTTGTTTTGCAGAGTATCCTAGCACTGTGAATGTGTGGAGTCTGAGGCTTCTGCCGGCCCTTTGTGGAGCTCTCTGTGTTCCTCTGGTTTACTTGTTGACTCTAGAGTTGAAGTTCTCCCACCTGTCTGCTCTGGGAGCTGCAGTGCTGCTGCTGCTGGGTGAGTGCGTCCAAGCTGAATAAGAGTTGACGGTTTCCTGCTGAAAAGACTTTTAGAAGTAAAGCTGCTTTTATAAACCAGTGAATGCAGCCAGGTTGCACTTTAAGTCAGTCAAGTCTGACTTTGGATCTTTATTGTTCCAGAAAACTCTCTGATTGTCCAATCACGTTTCATGTTACTTGAGTCTGTCCTCATCTTCTTCGTGCTCTTGGCTTTCTTCTCATACCTGCGCTTCCACAATGCACCCAGCAGGTTAGTCTCACATTTCTCTTCTCATTTGTAAAAAGTGTAGTCTGCAAATGAAAGATGACTGTAGACCCCTTTGATATTGCCCACTGGTTTGTTTTGAAGCCTTCAGTTATAGTTTTATGGTGGTCGCCATCATATTTTTACTAGTAAGTGGAGTGTAGCTAGCAAGTTTGGTTAACTCGGGGGCTTTAAAACATGTGGAAATGCCAAAGACTGCAGTTCCACATATAGATTTCAAAGGAGAATCAGGCTTGATTTTTTTTATAGTGTTTGACTTCATAAAAGCATATTAATAGCCTTGTAGAAAAAAAACGTGTAGCTCATAGCTCTCCTGTCTAGTACAAAAGTTGTCATTTCTGTTCAAAAACGGCACAAAAGCCAAAATGAGACTTAAAAACAGATTTTCTCAAACCAAAGGATTAATTATACTTCGTATAGGTTTAGATCCAGTAGAAATGAATGCATCACACAGACACACATGTCTGCTAGTTAGTGCAAATAAAATTCTACAATTTCACTCGCCAAAACTGGAACACAAACTGATTCTCATTCCCACCGTTTCACATTCGGCTGTAAAGGACATCACCTGATGAAGCCAATAGAAACACATCATCTGCAAAAAGCAGAGATGAGACTCTGAGACCACCCAAGTGAAATCCTTCCACCACTTGTCTATGCCTAGAAATTCTGTCTATAAAAATTATGAACAGAATCGAGTCCATCACCCACCGTAAACAAGTCCGACTTATTGCCAGCTATGTGGACCAGGCTCTTGCAATGGTTTTATAAGGATCGAATGGCTTGTAGCAATGGGCCAGACACCCCGTACATCCAAAGCACTTCTCACAGGACACTCCGGGGGACATGGTTGAATGCCTCTCCAAGTCCACAAAACACATGTAGACTGGTTGGGCAAACTCCCATGCACCTTCAAGTATCCTTGAGAGGATAAAGAGCTGGTCCAGTGTTCCACGACCAGGACAAAAACCACATTGTTACTCTTGTGTCTAAGGTTCGACTAATGAACGGACTCTCCTTTCCAGCACCCTAGCATAGACCTTCCCAGGGGAGTGTGATCCCCCTATAGTTGGAACACACCCTCCAGTCCCCTTTTTTTAAAAATAGAAACCACCACTCCGGTCTGTCAATCCAGAGGTACTGCCCCTGATCTCCAGGCAGGCGCATCAGAGGCGCATCAACCAAGACAGCCCTACAACGTTTAGAGCCTTCAAAAAATCAGCACGATCTTCATCCACCCCAGGGTCTCTGCCCTCAAGTAGTAGTATAACTACCTCAGTGACCTCACCCCCGGAGATGGACGAGTTGCCCCCCTCATCCTCAGACTCTGCTTCCTAAGGAGGTCCTCAAAATATTACTTTCACCGCCCGACAATGTTCCACAGTCCAAGTCAGCAGCGCTCCACCTACACTATACACAGTGCCGGTAGAGAACCGCTTTTAACGATTTAACCCTCCCTGAATCACTACCTTATTGTGGTGGTGTCTGGGGGGGCTTTTGCCCCCTGGTAGGGTCTCCCATGGCAAATTGGTCCCGGTTGAGGGACCAGACAGAGCGATTCAAAAGACCCCTGCCCAGGATGGAGTTATCGGGGCCCTGCCCTGGAGCCAGGCCTTTAGAGGGTGCCTGAGGGCAAGCGTCTGGTGGCCAGGCCTTAGTCCATGGGCCCAGCCTGGTACAGTCCTAAAAAAGGACATAAATACATCTTCTTGTAGGCCCACCACCTGCATATTGTTGGGCTGCAGCCAGGTGCAGAGGCCCTGGCGGACTGATCCCCAGCTACCAAGACTAGCAATTGGTGCTTAAAATTTCCATTCTTTAAATATCTTTTTGAAACTTGTATTTTCACATGTTCAGCTGTTGTTGTTAATATGGAGAGCTGCTTTTGTGCGGTATAGACTGTTCACTCTATGCCCCTCTTTTTTCCACTCTCAAACATAGGCAAATAGCTGCTAGAGGTTTCTTCCTGATAAAAGGATGTTTAACCTTCTCTCGCCAAGTTCTAGCTAATAGGGTATCATGTGATTACCCAGGATTCTCTCATTAATATTGTGGGGTTTGTACCTTACAGTGTAAAGCAGCTTGAAGCAACTGTTGTTGTAAATTAGTGCTATGTTAATACAACTGAACTGAGTTGAACAGTTTCCATTTTAAACTAGATGCTAGTATCTCCCAGAAACCTCAGACTGACCATTTCTCTGCTCTGAAGTCACATACTTGCTCTTCTCCTCAGCTCTTGGTCCAGATACAGTTGGCTGATTCTCTCTGGTGTCTCCTGCGGGGCGGCTGTGGGGTAAGAAACTGATTTAAGGCCTGTTGCTCTCTATCCTGCGTTGTTGTCTAAAATACAGATGTTAACATGAAAATGTGATTGGTATCAGAGTGAAGTACATGGGTCTGTTCTCATATCTGCTGCTGCTGGTCGTGGCCTCTCTGCACACCTGGAAGCTTATTGGAGACAAAACTATCAGTCATGTGAGTCTAGACTTCCTGATTGTATCATAACCAGCATTTAGCTAGAAAACCCTACTTGTGCAGCTATGACTGTTGGTACGTTCAAGAATACTTCATGTCACGTGTCCAGTGTTTGTGTGGGTTTTGTTAGTTTTCAGCAGTTGAAAATAGCATTGAAAATATTGTATTCATTTGCCTATGTTTGAGAGTGGAAAAAAGAGGGGCATAGAGTGAACAGTCTATACCGCACAAAAGCAGCTCTGCATTTTAACAGCAACAGCTGAACATGTGAAAATACAAGTTTCAAAAAGATATTTAAAGAATGGAAATTTTAAGCACCAATTGCTAGTCTTGGTAGCTGGGGATCAGTCCGAGTGATCAGATAATGATGACCATACAATCTATCTAACAGACTGAGATAAGTTCTAAGGACTGAAAATTTAGGCCAGTGCAGAAGTGTCTCTATTGGCCTGCAGGTAGAGAGCAAATTAAGGGCATAAAAAGAAGTCCGGTGGTATAGATGTCTGTCGGAAAATGGTTCCCAGCTCTACAGGATCCATTCTCTCAGTAAACCCATTCCTTGTTTTTATGGTCTAACTTGCCAGTTTCATGTCACCACAAGGTGATGGTTTTGTAAAACAGTGTTCCCAATACAGTCAAGATAAAGCGGGGACTTCCCCATAAATTTATAGGCCTTCTAAAAGGGAACTTTCCAAACTGATGCAGAGTTTTCCTTAGGAAGTAGACTGTATTTATGGGATAGTGAGGCAGGGTGTAAGTACATTATGTGGATAAAAGTGTTTGTCTGCAATGTTTTAATAATAGGAGTTTAGCATGAAGTAAAAGCATTGCCTGTGTATTTCATTTATGTATTTTTTGGTGTTATAGTATTTCCATCTTTCATATGCAATTTATGTTTATGATATTAAAGAAATTTAATTGATTGTAATGCTTCTGCATGCATGTCTGTGTACAGATGAATGTGTGTGTGCAGTGTGTACATAGAGTTCTATGTCTGGTGGTGGTTCCAGTCATACTTTATGTGTTCTGGTTCTACATTCACCTGAGTTTCCTGAACCGAAGCGGACCACATGACCAGCTGATGAGTTCTGCTTTCCAGGCCAGCCTGCAGGTAAATACTGCCAGCTACTCTCAGAACCTCAGAATAACTTAGGTCCATTGGTAATTAGTAATTATAGACCTGTTTCTAATCTGTCTTCTCTCAGGAAATATTTGTTTACCAACAACTGAAGCTAAATCTTTCATCTCACTATATTTACGATAAATACCCAACAGGTTTCAGAATAAATCACAGCACAGAAGCAGCTCTTACTAAGGTTATCAGTGACCTGAAGATCAGCAGAAATTAACAGAAAGTCTCAGTCTTTGTCCTTCCCAATCTCACTGCTACCTTTCACACTAACATTTTAATTCAAAGGATTTATGATTCAGTTAGTTTTACAGGTCCGGATCTTGATTGGCTGAAGTGTGGAAGTTTTTATGTTTCAGTTGGTAGCTTTAGATCTGCAAAAATTCAGTCAGGGCTTCCTCAAGGGTCTGTCCTTGATCCAGTAGTAGGTCATATGACCTACTACGAGCAAGCACTTGGCAACAGTGGGAAGGAAAAACGCCCTGTTAACAGGAAGAAATCTCTGGCAGAACCAAGTTGAGTGAGGGGCTCCTATCTGCTGTGACAGGTTGGGGGTGAGGAAAGAGAAACAAATCAAAAGGAACACTGTAGAAGAGAGCCAGAGATTAATAATAACTCATGATTAAATTCAAAGTGGTGTATAACGTCATATTTTAGAAGAGTGGAATACCATATTCTGGAACTGTGGTTGACTAATAGATTGATTTTTGTGTTGCAGGGCGGTCTCTCCAGGATCACGCGGGGTCAGCCTCTAGAAGTGGCTTACGGGAGTCAGGTGACTTTGAGAAGCTCTGTCTCGCAGCCAATTCCCTGCTGGCTCCATTCTCACAAAGTCAACTATCCAATCAGGTGCTTCCAACTCAGCAGCTAAACACCTACTTAAAAAAAGCATCCCAGTTACAGTTCAACTTCATGAGTTATTTGTTGTTGTTTCCTGTTTTTGTTCAGGTATGACAATGGGCGGGGTAGCTCTCACCAGCAGCAGGTCACCTGTTATCCCTTCAAAGATGTCAACAACTGGTGGATCATCAAAGATCCGGGCAGGTAGATCACATTTTTCTTCAAGTGCTATACATGGAGATGTGGCCCGTGTCTAACTACTGTCTGTATCTCTGTCAGGCAGCAGCTAGTGGTCGACACTCCTCCTCGACCTGTCCGTCACGGTGACATCATCCAGCTGGTTCATGGGATGACGTCGCGTTTTCTTAACAGGTAAACAACTCAGGATATGTCATGATTTTTGAGGGATCTGTTGTCTCAGTACATCTGGAGCTTAAAACTTGAAATGTTTAGAGGCAATGAGGAAATAGACAAGTTATTAAACTCAGGTTTTACTTTGGAAATAAATGGCTAGGTCAGGAAAGTACTTTGAAGTTCTGTACTGAATAAATAGTCCTCTGTGGGTTGCAGTTGACTCCTCTCCATCAACTCTGTGTCCTTGCCTGTTTACCATCAGCTGGTTTATTTCAGTGTTACAATGGATGTGTTTCAGTCATGACGTAGCAGCTCCCATGAGCCCTCACACTCAGGAAGTCTCTGGATACATAGACTTCAATGTGTCCATGCCGGCACAGAACCTGTGGAGGGTGGTGAGTACTGCTTGTACTGCATGTGATCTCTGATCTCTGTCTACATCTACAGGAGTGCCCCCATACATTTAATTAAAAGAGTCTGGGGTAATTTCCAGAAAAATATTGTTGTCAATGACTTCCATGGCTGTTAATTGAACTGCAGTTAGCATTCTTTTGCGTTCATATATATGCAGTGCATGCACAAGCTCAGACTCTGTGTGCCACCTAGCATAAGCCAAAACATTAATGAGAAACTGTGCTTCATTATTGTATAGCGCATTTATTATTGTATGTACTTATAACTGTATGTACTGTGCATGTTGTACAAAGGTTATAGAAGCAGCATATTTGAACAAGGACATTATAAAGTAGCCACTGCCAGATACAATTAGCCAGTAATTTAGGCAAACATCCCATGGTTGGCTATTCCTGTTGATTTTACAGCTTTACTTTGTGCCATTACATGATTTAGATTGTCAACTGGAGACTGGATGAATTAGCCAAAGTTTTGTACATAGGATATGCACAAGAGTACTGGGCCATATTTACATTACACATACAGGAGCTGCTTGAACATAGAAACCCCTCTTACCTTTATACTGGAATACTTTTTACTGAGCCTGCTGTTTGTTGGTGTGTTTGTGTGGTCAGGACATTTCAAACAGGGAGGCAGAGTCAGAGGTGTGGAAGACCATCCTCTCTGAAGTCCGACTCATTCATGTCAACACTTCAGCTGTCCTTAAGGTGCGGACAGAATATGTCTCAGCTGAATGCCCATACAATAGGAAGTTATTATAGCCTGTTTGCGTGTGTGTTTGTGTACGCAGCTGAGTGGTGTGCCTCTTCCAGACTGGGGTTTCCGTCAGTTGGAGGTTGTAGCAGACAAAGTGTTCAAAGCTCACAGCAGCAGTTTGGAATGGACAGTGGAGGAGCACCGCTACGGAACCAGTATGTCCCCTAACCACCTCCTCCACTTTAACTCCTTCTTCCTTCACTATTATCACTCAGTAGCTTATCAATGTTACTTTTGTGAGGTTACAACATCACACTATCCATCATGTCCAGGTCAGGAGCAGAAGGAACGAGAGGCAGAGCTTCACTCTCCAACTCATATCGACGTTGATAGAAAAATTTCTTTCTGGGCAAAATTTGTTGAACTCCAGGTATGAACATGAATTCAACAGTGACCAATCAGATTCATTCCTGTCACACTAGTAAAGAGAGGAGGAGTAAAATAAAAAAAAATAAATATCTGACATCTTGGCAGTGGAAGATGCTGACAGTAAAACAGGAAGAGTCAGAGCACAAATACAGTTCCTCCCCGTTAGAGTGGATCACCATGGAGACCAACATTGCATACTGGCTGCACTCCTCCACTAATGTAAAAACACACACACACACACACACACACACACACACACACACACACACACACACACACAGACAGAGTAACACACACACTTTGCCCTGTTTAGCCCTGTAATCCAGTTTCTCTGTTTCAGGCTCAGATCCATCTGATTGGTAACCCTGTGTCATGGGGCGTGGCCAATCTCAGCCTGCTGGCCTATCAGCTGCTGGCAGTTGTCTACTTGTTGAGGAGGAGGCGGGGCTTGAAAGATGTACCTGATGGTATGTAGAGACACTCTGGCCTCCCAGATTGGGTTTACCGGTATGTTTTCTGACCCCAGAGGGAGAAGAATTTGCATCAGAGACTGAGTCTAACCTGAGCTATCTGCTTAGGTTATGGTACCATTTCTCATCACTAACTGTGTGTGTTTTTTCAGGTGTGTGGGAGCAGTTTGTCTGTCTGGGATGTGTTTGCATTGGCGGCTGGTTGGTGAACTTTGTACCCTTCCTGCTTATGGACAAAACTCTTTTCCTATATCACTACCTGCCTGCACTCTGCTACTTGTATCTACTGAGTCCTGCTCTGTTGGAGCATGCACACACTCACCTACTCAGGTATGCTCATCAGCTTCAGCAGCTCCTCTTGTGAGCTACCCTTCTTTTTCCTGATTTAAATTTAAATTTTCACCTTAATTGTGTCAGTCTGGCAGTCACTGGTAACTGCCAGTCATTGGGTAAGATGACCTAATGCAACCCAGCAAATGGAAATTAGAATTTTTGTTATTTAGCAGTTGCGTAGAAGTTGCCAGGGGATCAATGAGTGGTTTTTAGGACTTTGTAATGGGACTTTAACTAAACTGGGAGTAATGTTGCCATTTCCTCATTCACCCACAGAATGACTGCCTGTTTTATCTTATGATGACTGACATTTTCTACCACAGCTGCTGAAAGTTACTGGCTTTGTCTTAAGTAGAAGTTGGTTGTATTTTAGTAGCATGATCCACTTTCACTGTGTTAAAGTTACTGCACTGTGCTGGTTATACAAATGCTTTTCAGTGGACATAATTTCCTAACAAGGCTCTATTGTGAAATATTTGTAGGAACATCTTGTGAAAACCTCAACATTTTGTGTGTAACCATATCCCTTGTTGCTAGCTTTCAAAAAAGGTGGTTTTGATTCTTGTGAAAAAGTCACTGTCGTGACACATCCAGTGACATCATTCCCTGGCCAATCAGTGGCCTGCAGTTTGCTGATATCACATTTTCGTCTTGATTCAAATTGCTTGGAACACTGGCTAAGTAAGTACTATAAATGCACCTGGTACCAGGTAGTACCACCTAATGGAAAACCCTAAAAAACAAATCGAGCCAAGCAGATCCGAGTAAGTACTGGTGGAATAGAGACTTAGAAAAGCAGGACAGCCATCAGTAGCACTGGTATCTGCTCCTTTGTGCAGGAAGGAATAGGATGAGCAGTGGTAGAGCTACAAAATGACTTCCAGCATGCCACTGGTGTTAATGTCTCTGACTAAATAACCAGAGGGTGAGGGTGGTCTTAAAGGCCACAGGGCCTGGGACAGTAGAGCCTGATTGGCAGTTTCCATAGTATACCAGAATTGTCAAGGCTACCACTGGCACCCTGTGCTTTTCATACATGAGAAAAGGTTCACCTTGAGCACATGTCACAGACATGAAGGAGTCTGAAGACGTCACAGAGAATGTTGTGCTGCCTGTAACATGTTAGCATAACCGGTTTGGTGGTGGGTCAGTGATGGTCTGGGTGGCATATTCATGGAGAGACACACCTCTACAGGCAACAGCACCCTGACTGCTGTATCAGGATGGAATCATTGGACCCTTTGCCAGACACCAAGCTGGTGCAGTGGGTCCTGCACCACCTCAGGGTCTTGTACATGACAATGCCTGGCCTCATGTAGCAAGAGTTTGCAGTCAGTTCATGAAGGATGAAGGAATTGATACCATTGACTAGTTCCCACAATTAGATTTAGCTTTACGTAAATCAAACAGAACACCTCTGGGACATTATATTTCAGTCCATCGAATGCTGCCAGGTTCAGGAGCTCAATCAAGATTTGGAAGGAGATCCCTCAGGACACCATCCGTCGTCAGACCTGCATGCAAGCATGTGGAGGCATACAAACTACTGAGTACCGTTTTATGTTGCTGCAGTGAAATTTCAGCTAAATGGCTTACCCTACCGCAACTTTATTTAACTTTGATTTTCAAGATGTCTTTCAATTTAGCCCTCTATAGGTTCATAATTTTCATTTTGTGTTGGATGTGGCATCCAACTGATACTATTCAATTCAATTCAATTCAATTTTATTTATATAGCGCCAAATCACAACATCAGTCGCCTCAAGGCGCTTTACATTGTAAGGTAGGCCCTACAATAATACATACAGTGAAAAACCCAACAATCATATGACCCCCTATGAGCAAGCACTTTGGCGACAGTGGGAAGGAAAAACTCCCTTTTAACAGGAAGAAACCTCCGGCAGAACCAGGCTCAGGGAGGGGCGGCCATCTGCTGCGACCGGTTGGGGTGAAAGAAGGAAGACAGGATAGAGACATGCTGTGGAAGAGAGACAGAGATTAATAACAAGTATGGTTGAATGCAGGGAGA
>VURO01019608.1:0-43892 GCA_015108175.1 Pelvicachromis taeniatus
CTTCCACAGCATGTCTCTATCCTGTCTTCCTTCTTTCACCCCAACCGGTCGCAGCAGATGGCCGCCCCTCCCTGAGCCTGGTTCTGCCGGAGGTTTCTTCCTGTTAAAAGGGAGTTTTTCCTTCCCACTGTAGCCAAAGTGCTTGCTCATAGGGGGTCATATGATTGTTGGGTTTTTCACTGTATGTATTATTGTAGGGCCTACCTTACAATGTAAAGCGCCTTGAGGCGACTGATGTTGTGATTTGGCGCTATATAAATAAAATTGAATTGAATTGAATTGAATTGAAACAACAAAGATCCATCCAATCATGTGCATAGTGAATAGATCAGGCAGCAGAAAGAAGAAAAAGAAAAGGATCAAAAAGAGGAACCATCATGGAAGAACAGGCTCTGTTCTGGCTGGAAAAGCTGGACTGAAAGACACCACAAAGGCACTAATCATGGCAGCACAGGAACAAGCTCTAATGACAAGATCGATAGAAGCTGGGGTCTACACCAAGCCAGATTCCAGGTGTAGTGTGTGCAAAGATGGTCCTGGCACATTACGGAAGGCTGCAAGATGCTAGCAGGCAGGGTATACATGGGATACCATAACCAAGTGGTTAGCATAGTATACAGGAACATCGGTGCTGAGGATGACCTGGAATTCGCCAGGTCAAAATGGTATACAGCCCCTAAGGTGATTGAGAATGACCAAGCAATGATCCTTTGGGTCTTTCAGATATAGAAGAACAAACTGGTGATTACTAACCAATCTGACATCACAGTGGTAGAAAAGCAGAGGACGCAAGCCTTAGTGATAGATGTAACTATACTACGTGATAGCATCATATGTGAAAACAACCACAAGAAGCTCGAGAAATAGCAGAGGCTGAGAGAGGAGCTAAAGAAAATGTGGAGGGTGAAGTCAACATGGTAATCTGAGCACACAGGGCATGGACCCCCAAAACTGGGTGAGTGGCTTCAGCACTTGTATTTGGTACTTGTTCACAGGTAGAGGCACGAGATGAACAGGCAAGCTGCTGCAGCAAATTTGACAAGACTTCACAGTACACATGGACAATGAGCCAAAATGCACAGTGACGCAAAAGAAAGTTGTGGAATGTTCTCAAATGGGAAATTGAGGAACCTGAACTCAATCCATCTGAACATTATATTACTTACTGTAGACTAATCTGATGGCAGAAAACCCACAGGTTTGAAGTAACTAAAGGCAACTGTAGTGAAGGTCTACCAAATGATTTCAGGGAGCAATCTTAGCATTTTGTGATGTCCATGTTGGGCTGAGTTCAGACAATCATTCACTGAAAAGGATAAGTTGGTACAATAAGACACAATCCTTTTCCCCCCTCATTATTATTATTATATTGTTATAACTACCTTCATTAAAGACAGCATTTCAGTCATGTCAACTGTGTGGAGGTAAATGAAAATATTGCCATTTTTTAGGCATTTCTTAATCTCACTGTAGCCCACTAAACGTATAGTAGCATGGATAGGATGTGGTAATGCATCTTATTGAACACTAAATTTCTAATATTAGGCCAATTAGAGTCAAACTGTAGTACGAGTAATGAAGGAGCACTTCAAATTTGTCAAAATTTAATTCAAAGAATAGCATTTAGTGTGATGTAAACAGGTGAAAACAATGTCACTTTTAACTGGAGAGCTCTGAAGAAACGCAGCAGAATCTCACCTCCTTTCATTCACAGTAAACAAAAAGAGAGGAGAGGAGAGGAGGAATCATAGCTGAGGCTATAAATATATTCTCTCTTTGCACAATGTGAAAATGCTAAATAGATACATGCGGAGGAGGTGGACAGAATAAAAAAAAATGGAGACTTGGAAAAAAATGAGGGAGGAAAGACGGTTTAGAGAGAAATGGGGTAGAAAGGACCAAAAAGGAAAGAAGGTGGGAAATGGAGGAGAGGGCTGAGAAGGAGGACATGAGGAGAATAGGAGGAACAATGTGCATTAAGAGAGAGAAAAAGAGGAGAAAGCAAGGGTTGCAATGAAAGGTTGGAGAAAATGGAGAGACAGAAATAGAGAAGTAAAGAGCTATTCTGGTAATGATGTTGTTGCCATGGAGATGCTGTCCTCGCTCAGGCTACTCCACAGGTGCCTCGTGGGTATTTTTAAGGAACTGTACTGATTGGAGGGGTTTATGGAAGAGAAGGCTATTGATTGGATGGTACACATGGATGTCAAAGGTCGTGTCATTGCTTCCCATTACTCTTGACATATTTTCTTAACCCCTCCTTCTTTGTTCGCCCACTGACGAGTCATTAAATTAATTTAAATAAAGCTAAAATAAATAAGGTGCATCAGTGAAGATAAAATGCTTATTTAAATCAGTTACACACTTTTATGTAGTAAATTAACAGTGCATAAAGAAATGGAATGGGTTTTGATGACCAAACAGCTGCACTGTGCAAAGTGTAAAGTCTGGTGGAGAGGGGATTATGGTGTGGGGTTGTTTCTCTGGACGGTTCAAATGTTTTGGTTACAACGAGTAACCAATCAGAAGAAAGCTAGTCAAAGTCAAAGGTAAACAAAATAGCTTGTTCAGACAGTGGATAAATTGATGGACTGCACCAAGCTCTGGAGAGGACAACAGGTAAAAGGTAAAGGGTTTATTTACAACAAACAGAGAACAAGTTTGACAGAGGTATCCAGGTGAGTGTTGCAAAGGTCAGGGGCAGGTGTAATATCCAAAAATACACAGCAGAGATCTAACACACAGAGGAGAAACCTGCAGCAAAGAAGAAGAGGAACGGTGTAAGTCTTTGTCAAGAACCAGAATTACTAAGTGCAGCTGAGCGCTTGAGTAAGGATTATTTTCAACTCTGAATCATTAAACCTACTCCAGTAGAGTCCATGAATAGATATCCAAAGCTTTAGCTGAGTAGAATGTTCCAGTGGTATTCATCTCATTTAGACAAGAAAGCAACTAAAAGTATTTAACATACTTTTATAAAATGAAAAATGAGCTTTACGTGTGAGTGATTCTTTAATTGTGACATCACATAGCCTCAGTGGGTGGAAGTACAATCTTAGAGTAATAGAAATGTGACAGGTTCAAACCCACAGCCGTAGGAAAAAATAGAAAAATCTATTCATACTGAAGGAGGGCCAAAGAGACTTTAATATTAGAGTGAGAGAAGCAGGGGAGAACTGGGCACAAGGGTGTCATTAAAAGTTAGAAGACATTAAGAGATGAAAACAAAGGATGGGGGCTGGTGAGGACAGATTAATAAACAACATGTCAATATGTGGCGCGTGCACACACACACATACACACACACACTTACGCAAAAGGAGCAGTGGTGAGTCAGCCTCCTGTGAGTCACAGGAGAAATCAGAAATGTCAGACTGAAAAAGAGAGCACGCACACACACAGCTGTAGCCACCATTTCTGACATTAATGAAGACATCCTTGACAAACTGTTCTCTTTCCTTCTTCTGAAAAAAGGTGACAGCGTAAGACTTTAGGCACACACAGACCGGAGATCCAGTAACACACATCCTGTGTTACACTGCAGCTGAACATTTGAATAAGATTGAGCATATGCAGATGTTAGACCAGCATCCTGTCGTGGAGGATGCATACTCCCCTGGAATTTTCTGTTGTCTATTGTTGTCCTTAACAACTCCCTAGACCCCAAAATCAACATCATCAAGGATTTGGCTGCTGCTCATTAAATGCCCGATCGCAAGGTGAATTATCCAAGACAGCAGCGCCCTCTAGAGGAGAAGAAGGCGGAGTGCAGGGATGTTACTGCCATTGCAATAACGCAGAACTTAAATTCTATATTTTTAAATGCACTTTAATTCATAGTTTCAGTTTTTCCCCCTTTTGTTCGATTATTCAATTTCACTTGAAATTAGTGCATCTGTAAATGTGAAATTTACAGTGGAGGTTGTAATTGTGATTTGAATGCCAAACAGACACAAGCTCCCAGAATGCATTGCTATTTACATAATATCACTGGATAAAAATAAAAAATAATAAAAAATACAGCAAAATCATGCTGTGATTTTTGCAGTAATTCATTAGAACATAGAATAGTTTTTTGTTGTTGTTTGGAGTCTGAGTACAAAGTCAGCCAGCTCCTATTTTTGGAGTTTCGGAGTGTTGGTGGTGACTAATGCTGGCTGACCTTTTGATCTTCAATCAACTTCGCTAACATTGATGAAGTGAAGATGACTCCTAAAAATCAAAGCTATGTTATTATTATTATTTTTTTTAATCTTGAGTACAAATGTGACTCCAGCAGCTCCACAGGTTGACACTTTTCCTAACTAACTAAATAAATAGATTGAGTAGTGCAAACTTAATTTTGTTAAAAAATCATTTGAGTTTCTGCGACATGTTGACTAAACTGATTTTTGATTGAGTGAGCTGTGTGCACATCTTCTACAGTCTACACTTCTCCATTAAAGTTATAATATTGTGAATTGATGTCAGGATTTGAGACCGTTCTCATATCGAGGATTTACACTCATTTGCAGCTTTATAATCTGAGGTGTTTCCACGAAGTTCACAGATTAGTTGCTCATGTTGTGCTTTCTTTACATACCTGTTGGAGCAAAGCTTTCACACCATAAGTGAAGTAGGCAGCTGGGTTATTGACACAGATAAGCCTTCAGAGTGACGCTGAGCTCTTTGAAGTAAATTTCAATCTCTTTTCTTGATGTTTATCATTATGACTCATGATCATATTTAAACATCAGCATTTGCTCCTGAGCCACGGCCGTCCAACAACAGGAAAAACTGAGAGACAGAGACACGGAGAGCCTCACTCTTATATTGTAGGTTATGTTATTACCTGCCTGATTTGCTTTTCTTGTGTGTGCGTGCTTTCGTTTGACTGGAATAAATATATTTCTTCCATTAGGGACATATTGATGCTTTAAGGTTCAACAGAATGCAGGAAACAATGCTCAGAAATTTGATGTGTAGCCAAGATTTTTTCTTTTAAGAATTTAAAATAAAAATCTAACAAAAGCACCTGATAATTCAATGAATTATAACGATTTTAATGTGCACAGACCCACCAAAATTCTGTAAACATAAAATGATAGTGTCTCACGCATGTCTTGCTCACAGTTTTCAAAGTAAACAAGTTAGAAAATGGTTCAGAAATCACTGCAGTGCTGCCAGCATCTTTCATCCATAGTGTTATTTAACACTACATAGTTTTACACAGCCCCTGCACACACACACACACACACACACCCAGCCTAGCCCTGCCCCTACGTCTGTTCTCTTCACTATTATGAGGCTCTTGGTAGAATTTAGAGCGCCTGCTGCTCTGAAACGTGTTTTCTGGATGATAAAGCAAACTGAGAATCCACACGAGTGGGTACCAGCAGTTACAGCGGTGCCTTTAAAAGCACTATGACTGTCTGTGTCTCCACTAACGAGCTGCTCTCATTCAAAGGCGAGCGCTCCCATCTTCCTCCTCCTCCTCCTCCTCCTCCTCCTCTTCTCGCTCGCTCGCGCACCCACCTCCATCTTTCCCACTCCAGTGTTGTCAAGGCAACAAACCTTTACATCTAAGCTGTTAGTCAGAAGGCCACACAGACAACCCCCTCCCACCCCTCCTTTGACGTCGTGACGTTTTATCACTTAAAATCTCATTTTCATGGTTCATTTTTTTCTTCTGTGTGAGCTGAGTGTGTACATCAGAGTTTGATCCCCGAATCACCATCCTCATCCTCATCATTATAATATTATTAATAAGGATTTCATATATATGTAATCCTATTGCTTTCCACTTATTATCGCCGTCCTAAAGTCACGTGGACTTTTTTTTTCGCTTTCTAATAAGGCCACCCAAAACAAACACCCACACCCACACAGGCGCACTTCAGCCCGGTCACAGGCAGAGAGGAGGAGGGAGGCGGATCTGTGAAGTCCACTCTACTCTGCAGGACTTCCTCGCTACAGCCGAGCAGACCCTGCAGCGCAGTAAGTAACCCATTCTTCCTGTGCACCTTATGCTCTGTGCCTTTCCACAGTCACCGTGAACATAACTCAGACACAGCTAAAACAGGCTGGAGAGTCCCGTTGATCCCACAGGTAACAGCGCACCGTGGGAGCGTTAACATGACTGTTTGATTTGCTGTCATTCTTCCCGTGTGTGTGCGCGCGGGCGCGGGCGCGCCGTGTGCGTGGAAGGTGAATTCTAACGAAGAGGAGCTGATAATGGAGTTTGAGCTGCAGTCGTGGAAATCCGTTGGATTCGGCTGTTCTGTGCTCCAGTCCTCATGTAACAGCTGTGACACACTTCCTGTTATGCCTTGTGACTTTTGGGCTGATATAAAACACGATAAACCAGCAGACACGCTCCTGGGTGTTTTTTCATTTGAAATCTTCAAACCAGTGTGGTGCTGGCTGCGTTCCTGCTATGGTGATTCTGCTGATTATAACACCGAGCAGGGATTGTATTGTGTCATGACACTGACCTTTTGCTCCTTTTATCAGTCAGTAGTTTAGTGCAGTTCAGAGTCAAAGACATGTAAGTACAGTAAGGCGCCATGAGAAATAGGTTATTACATCTTATGCTCTTTTATAGTTTTTAATGCATTTCTTAGACACACATCAGGGAATGCGTAACAGCATGAAAACATCAACCTAAAGAAGAAGCACGGTGGCAGTGGCATCATGATTTAGGCTTGTCCAGCTAATGTTCACCAGAATGACTTTCAGTATGTTAAATACACACTGGAAGCAACTCACAACCACAAGGTGACCAGAGACCATAGAAAGTCAATGGAGTTCAAGTGACTATGGCTGAAATAACAGCTGGCACCAGAAAGTGGGCGGGACCCAAGACTCCCAGACAAGCTCTGAAACTGTGTAGTATGCACTGTCCTATGTCAATGAACAGTGTTCTGCGTTCCCATTGGCTGTTGCTTCAATTGCTTGCCTCAGAGTTGAGAATAATCAAACTTTTGACCAACAGCTATTTTGACTAACATCACTACTAGTGAGAGCAAAGGATAGTAGTGCACTTCTTGGTGCACCACACCTTCAGAGGTCGAGTGGAGTCCATGCTTGGATGGGTCAGAGCTGCTTTGGCAGCAAAACGGGACCAACACAGTTACAGGCATGATCAGGCATAACACAGCCTAATCAGTGTGCATGTGGTTCTTGCATGTTAATATAATTGTATAACACTGACATGCTCTATGAACATATTAGACTCTAGTATGGCATCTTATGAAAAACTAACCCAGGAAACAGAAACAAACCAACCAATAACGCATCTCTGTAAGGAACAAGACTGTTGCATAATATTAGCACATGATAACATGTCATGATAGCTTAATGTATGCGTAGTGCTTATTGTTACCATTGTAGGGTGAAGGGTTTACTGCCTGATTTTATGTTCTAGCAGGCCTGAGGGGCATTCAGTATATCCTTTTTTTTAGATGTTTATACATCATTTCATAGATGGAAGACTGTTCTAAATGTTTAACAGTTTAGCATGTTGGTGAGTCTTTTCACTGCCCAGTCTTTGACACTGGCTGGTGAATAGACAGACCCCAGCGATGCAGGAGCGATGTTGGCTGATGTTATGTGTTATGGGTACAGATTTTCCTTCTCATACTGCAAAATGTCCTAAAATATGAGCTATTTTAGCTTTTCGTCTCAAAAGCTCAAATAAGTCAAACTCTTTATGATGTGAAATGATGAAAAATAATGTTTGTGAGGTACTTTGTTATGTGATGCTCTTTGTTTATCTTTGTCTAACCCATCTTTCTAATTTAATTCACTTGGATTTTGTTCAGCAAATGGTACAGCCTGAGGCATCAGTTCTAATCGCTCTGTTCCTGGCTTTCAGATCATGGAGGACTCTGCCCCCCGTCGTAGTCGCGCTGTGTTTGCAGGGTTGGTGGGAGTGTCCCAGGTGCTGGGTTTAGCATCGGTGGTGCTAACCGGTGTGTGGTTGGGTCACTTCCATGGAGGTTTTGCCTGGAATGGCTTAAAGCAGGAGTTTAACGTCCACCCTCTATGTATGGTGCTGGGCCTGGTCTTTCTGCATGGAGACGGTGAGTCCACACTGAGTCCACAGGTAGAACCACAGCCTAATCAGGATGTAGCTCAAACTGAGTGATATACCTGAAAGTACTGTACTTTTTCTTCTTGTTAAAAAAAGGCTTTACTTCCTCACCCATCACCCCCCAACCGGTCAGGGTAGATTGCTGCCCCTCCCTCAGCCTGGCTCTGCTGGAGGTTTCTTCGTGGTAAAAGGGAGTTTTTCTTTCTCACTGTAGCCGAGTGCTTGCTCAAAAGGGGCCGGCTGATTGTTGGGGGTTTCTCTGTATTGTTGTAGGGGGTCTACCTGACAAGACAAAGTACCTTGAGGCGACTGCTTTTGTGATTTTGCTCTACATTTATAGAATTGATTTAAATGATGATCTGTTCTTTATTTTCAGCAGATATATTGAGCATGCTACTGTCAAACATTTTAGAGCCCTAATGTTAGCGTTAAGCAATAATCCAGTGAGGCTGACAGAAACGTCATCTGACTTTACGGCCCACTGTAAAAGAGTTATTGAACAGAATATAATGTACGAAGACTAAAGATCGAGACAGAAGGTTATAAAATTAATGCAAACAAGTGTTAACATACACACACACGCACGCACGCATGCACGCACGCACGCACGCACGCACACACGCACGCACGCACACACAATCAACCCAAATCAACATCAAATCAAATCATCAAAGCCATCATGGTAAACATTTCAATGTTATTCAAGTTCATTTCTCTGTTCTTTGGGCATGTGACTAGCCCGGTCCTTCTCCTAACCGTAGACGGGTTTCCGTTGATTTGTGGATATTAAGAGTTTGCAGTGTTTACTTTGCACCAGAAAAAAATGTTCTGTCCTTTATCTCACTTGCTCTTCACTAAAAACATGTCCACAGTATTCAGCCGTAACTGCTGTAATCGAAAAGTCCTTACCATATTTAGTCGATCACAAGCCTGCAATGGTCACTAACATTATAAAATTCTAGTAATTTTGGATATTGGGATAATTCTTTGTGGCATCAGAAGAAATTTAAGAGAATCTTTGAAGTCCACAAGATTCCTTCTCAGGCCACCATGAATGCCTTATAGTAGCAGAGCAGAGTGTGTGTGCTGAAATACCAAAGTGATGTTCAACTGACCAGTTAGCCAAAGCTCAGCTGAAAAGGTTGGAACAGTTTGAAAAACTCGCAGTCAGTGACCGCACCTCTCCCTTTTTTTCCCTGCAAAATGCTCAATGGCTGCTCTAATTTAGTAAGCCTGTTGATGTGTGTCTGTGCTTCTGAGTGTGCACTGCTGCATTGTAGCCTCAAGCCACTGTTTTGCTGACTTGTTACATTAAGCTAACACTGACCAGACACCCATCAATCCTCCCTAACCTGACCCAGGCAGACTGAGGCAAACAGAGGAAAGGGGGAATGGTTTGCATCACTGAATGAATGTAACAGCGTGCATGTGTGTTTTTGTCACGCATCCAGCGAAGGTTTGACAGGATGACTCTACAGGGAATTGGACAAAGTGGCACAAAACAGCTGCAGTCAGCAAACAAAAGCATATTTTTCATTCACAGCAGAGGGACTCCACTCTCCTGGTCTTTAAATTCTCTTAAAGCGGGTCTTCTTGTTGGTTCATGTTGTTGCCTGTTTTAGACAGTTCAGCCTCCTCGAGCTGAATATATTGAGCCAACCACTGCTAACTCCACTGCACCAGTTTTAAAATGTGTCAGTTGGAATTATTATGTTATTTTCACGCTGATTGCCAAAATGGGAAAGAACAAGCACTGTATAAACAAAAATCAAATAATCTTGTTAGCTGCAAGTGACCTTCATGCTCGTTATCAGAAGTTTATTTGGTACCTGACTTTAAGAAGGAAGTTAGTTTGTTAGCAGGAAAGTGAAATAATATTGGGCCTTTCAGGTATTTACTCTGCCTTTTATCATCCTTTATGCACACGTATAGCTAGTTATAACTACACGAGAACAAAAGGATGAGGTTCTACAATACAAAAAAAATTTAAAGCAACACTTTTTAATCAGAGTATATCATCAGCTTCCCACCACCATCTCAAGAGCATGGCGGAGCTTCTGGGGGACAGGCATTTACTGTAGGAGAGCTGGACAGGGAGGTATCATCTGGACCAGTATCTGCGCCTCTGTGTGAGCAACAGGGTGTGCACTGTAAAAGCTACAATATGAACTCCAGCAGGTCACTGGTGTGAATGTCTCTGACCAAAAAAATCAGTGTTGTGAGGATGAAGTCCTTGGACAGATTGTCAGAAACTTGGGTTACTGCTAGTAACTCGGGAAATCACCTTGTTGGTGCAGGAATATGCAACATTAACTGTTGCATTTTTTTTGTAAAGTCAAAAATTGCAACGGTTAATGTGTTTTCCTGACAGGCTGCTATGCTAAGTTGTCTGTTTTGTAAATGCAACAATGGTTCATGCCCCAATTTTCTTTTTCCAGTCAAAGTTTGCTTTTTGAGTGGCTCAAAAAGCAAAAAAACATTCCTCTTGGCCAGGTACAAGGACTGGACTGAAAATGAGTGAAAAAGCAGCCAATGTCCAAGGAAAAACTTTGAAGACTTACTGCTCAAGAGCACTTAAAAAAACCACAGGTGAAGGTTGGACTACTTAAAAAGAAAAATCTAAGAAAATGAAGAGTGGCTTAAGATATTTGCTCAGCGCTGCATGTTGTTATATGCAGGCTTCACGTCACTTTAGTCTTTTTTTCTGAGTATCATCTGCAACAGCACGATAAACATCATTGAAGACTGAACTCAGTTCACCACAATATGGCGTTACACCAGTGAAAAATGCAGAACAAACTTCACATCGCACATTAAGACAGTCGGATGACACGTCTACACGACATCCACACAGCCAGATTAAAGGAAGTCCAAATGACAGCTGAGGTGAAGTTGCTCTGTCACACACACATGTTTTGTGAGGTGAGCAAAAGACACACAAAATCTCTTTGTAAGAATTTGTCGCATCTGACTTAAATTTCAGATATCACATGTTCATTCAGTCCTGACGCTTGTTATGTGATGTGGAACCTCACATACAGAGAGACTGCCCACCAGCAATTCTGTGTCACACATTCACTCAAAAACGATTAATACATCTCAATGTATTCATTTTACTGAAGCCTTCCCTTATTGTTTCTAAATGTCGCTGTACAGATTAGATATATAGCAGCTTGGTGAGGCCATTCTTTGCAGTTCCCATGTTGTTTCTTTTTAATGCAGAGCTTCTTTCTCGATTGTGTAGTCCGTCATCAAGCTCAACTTGATTCATTTTGGCCACACTATCACTGTTTTTGACGTTTTCCTTCACCTGCTCATGCTGCAGCAGATTTTGCTTTGTGTCTGCAGCCCTGGGTACCGCTCTAATGAGAGTAACCACATTAGCTCAACTGGTTCAGTGCTAGATTGCATTAGAGCAATAAAAACAAAGGTTAACTGGACATTAGGATGAGATTGAGGAAGGATCCTAATGTGAAATGGAAACCTCCTGGGGGTGTTCCTCACACATGTCCACACTAATGCTGTCACACTTCAGCTCATGCCCCCCTTCTTCGCCTTTCATATCAACGTCTTTGGGTGAATGAAGGATTAATGCTGCGAACAATTAGAAATTGTGTGTGTTAAAGCTGGAGGCTCAGTTGCTGCACAGTATTAATCCTGAAGTTTTAGCACAGCGTCCACTCACTTCTAGCTGCCCCTTCCTGAGTCTGGTTCTGATGGAGGGTTCTTCCTGTTAAAAAGGAGTTTTTCCTTCCCACTATTGCCAAACGCTTACTTCTAGGTGATTGTTGTTGTTGTTTTTTAAATTGTAAGGTCTTTACCTTACCATATGAAGCCAGTTGAGGTCACTGTTGTTGTGATATTGCACTGAATAAATAAAATAAAATTGAATTTCAGTACATGTGGGAATCATCACACGGTGTCTCCTTTGGACTGATTCAGATTGAAACTGAATCATTGCGGCGTTGCTATTTAATGAGGCCAACAGTCCTTATTAGATTAACTGTCCATTCTAAATCAGTGTGTGTGTGTGAGCTCGACAGATCGTCTGTCTGTATGTGGTACCCTGTAACAAACTGGCAGTTTGTTTACGGTGTACTCTGTCTCTGGAGCCATAACCACTGAGATGAGCTCCAGCCCTACTCTGTTCTTGTTCTGGATACAAGGAAGGAATGTGTGATTGCTTTGTTTGAAAGAAATCAAATGTTAGCCCCAGTAATGGTGTGTCCCTGCAAGAAGTGACACACAACCACGCTGTTTCAGTGTTGTCTTGAATTCTGAACAAAATTTAATATAAAATAAAATACATTTATACCCGACATTGAGCCATGTTGACAAATATTAATATAGTGGCAGAAACTGGCCAATCCTCATCAGTGTGCCATATTCTTGTGTTCATAATACAGTTTTCTTAATTAACACTGATTCATTGATTATTGATGTGATATCTGTCTATGAAATAGTCACTGGGAAAATATTTGATGATTCTTCCCCCTTACCTTTACGTGGTCTTCTAATTTTGTGGCCCAGTGGCCGACAGCAAACAGCTGACAGACATCTTCATTCTACCAGGCACCGTTAAAAATGATGGATAATAATTATTTTAAGATGACAGACACTTTCATAAAAGATGTTTCTCAGTACTTAATGGTGGTTTCAATATTCCAAAGTCAAACAGTGGCTGCTCTGAGGAATATGAAATATGCGTATGAATCGTGTTTTGCTGTTTCCGTCTGCATTTGATTTCTTCAGTTTCATTCTTGAAAGCAGAAATTAGTAGAAGTCTAAAAAAGAACAAACAGTAATTAACAGGTGTGTGTAATGTCTGATTAGTGTTAAATGCAGTTTCACTCATCTTCATTGATTCTGTAGTCTTCCGCCTCTCTCCTTGTGTCTGCCTCTCCAGCCATCCTGGTCTACAGAGTGTTTCATAATGAGCCGAAGAAGAATGTGAAGCTGCTTCATGGCGTTATTCACCTGCTCGCTCTCATCATGAGTATTGTAGGTAAGGGAGATGACAAAGGTCATTCTGTTGGGAAATGCATTAGCCGGCATCTGACTGCTGCAGATGGTCTTTTAAATAAGCATGTCTCCGTCTGTCTGACATGTTGGTATTTGTGTCGCGTGCAGGTTTTGTGGCTGTGTTTGACTACCACAGGGCAGCCAAGTTTCCTGACATGTACTCTCTACACAGCTGGTGCGGCATGGCTACCCTAATCCTGTTCTCCTTACAGGTACGCACACAGACCGAATTTATGCCGTAAACGAAAATGTAACAGATTACAACACTAAACTTTTATCCCTCCATTTTTCCCAGTGGGTGATGGGTTTGTTGTTCTTCCTGTTTCCTGTTGCGTCAGCGTGGTTACGAGCCTCGTACCTGCCCGTCCACGTGTTCTGTGGCCTGGCTCTGCTGGTAATGTCCATAGGGACCAGCCTGCTGGGTATCACGGAGACACTCCTCTTCAACATCATGTATGTGTTTCTGTCTGAATGTCAGGCAGCATCTGCCCCGTTGTCTCCTCTTTGTTTCATTAGTGATGTTGTTTAGGTGTAAACCAGACTTTACACAGCATCATCGTTTGTTTGGAAAGCGAAAGCGAGTTGCTTGGTGAAGGTCGTTATGTTTTTGCAGACAGAGGTGACCATATTTATGCTGACAAGGTTGGATATCAAAGGCAGCGGAAAAATGACATGTGTCTGTGACACGTGTAACGTTTGAGTAAACAGACTTTTTTCTTTGTTCTCTCATGTTGGCTGCATAAAATTGGTTGCAAAGAAGGTGCTACACCAAAAACCTCATAGCAGGCGGCCGAAGTTGTGTGTAATTTTTTTTTTACATCTTTGTCTGCATGTGCTTGCTAACGACTAGCCAAGTGGTAGCACAGCTTTAAAAAATGCAAAGCAGAAATTGAGAAGGTCTGCTTTTAAAGTAAAAGTTGTGTCTCAGCGCTGCAGTCAACCTGTTTCAAAAGGCACCGCTTTTATTTTGAAGGCAGTCCGTCTCCATTAACACTTTGTTTTTCACTACAGCTCAGGGAGTTAGCTGAAGTGCGTTTGTAGACAAGCCTGTCATTTCCATTCAAACTACAAACACAGCAATGTGACAGCAACCAAAGCAATCACAAGATCTCTGCCAACTGGAATATGTTTTTCCTTAGTGACAGGTAGTTGCCAGGTTGGTCACTGACCAGTCTGTAGGTCTGTGTGACTGGGCCTTAAGCAATCATTTTCCCAGCAACCTTCAACAACCAGTCGCAATAAAGTTGGGGACTACTAATTTTTCCCTCACAACTGGTGCTTGAGAGATGGTCGCTGACCAGTCTCTAGACCTGAGTGACCTACATTCATTGATCCCACATTGTCACATGTCCAGAATGGCAGTTATCATCACATGGTCAGTGGTCACATGTCTGCAAAACCAATAACCATCAATAACCATCATCTGGCCGATTTATTTCAGCTTCTATTTTACTATGCCATTACCCACTTATAATGCCTCCTTCTTTCCTTGGGCCCAGGCCGACATACTCTAAGTTTGCTCCAGAGGGAGTGCTCGCCAACGTGTTGGGGATCGTGTTGGTGTGCTTCGGGTTGCTGCTGGGACACCTGATCACGAGGGAGGAGTACAGACGCCCGCCAAACCCAGAGGAAGAAGCTCTGTCCGTCCATTTCAAGACGCTGACTGACGGGGGGTCACCAACCACGCCTTAATCTCACTCTGAAACCTGACGCCTCCCTGTGATCTCCATCTACAGAGTCCTGCAAACATGTGCTACCAGTCTCTGTTAATACCTGCACATCTGTCAGAAAATGACCTTAAGTTCAGCTTCAGGTTCAACAAAGTAAGACCAGAAATCTGTAATAACTGTCTTTCTCATGTTATCATACCAACCAGCTCTGTCAGCTTTGTCTCAAAAAATATTTATACAGCTGTATAGGTGCTGTACTGGTTCACTACATATTGTGATATGGAGCTTCATACTTGTGTAGTTGAAAGGTGCAGTTTATAGTTTATTGTTGTGCAGTAAACGTTGGTTACGTTGTGATTCTCGTTTTGCTTAAATATCACTTGTGTTTTATCGTTGTGTCTTATTTCACATCCATATTGAAGATGTAGCATCAGTAGCATGCTAGCAGTGCAGCAGGAAAGTATCAGTCACCTCTCCTCCACAGCTGCCTGCTCTGCTCTGTGTATCAGCTGTGTGAGGACAGTTATTGACATTAATGCACTCCCAGGGTTTTACCCCTAATTTTATCCATATTAACTACAGTAAATGCCAAACCTAACATAACCCTAAAAGCAGGTCTTAACCCTCAGACAGCAGTGTGAGAAGAGTGGGAGAAATAAGTCATTCTCACATGATGTGTGGACGGGTGGTTCACGTAATATTTGGAAAGCTGGAATTCAGAATCTGTCCATTTAAATATTAAGTATTTCGCCTCTCTTTTTCTCTCCCCTCACCAGGCTGCCCTGGGCGTTATTTGGGGATTGCACTGATGCTATCCTTTTTAGTAAATCTGGCTCCTTATCAATTAAATTTAATTGCACTAAAAAAAAACTACAAACAAACACAAATTTCACACAAAAGGAACAAAATACTGCGTTGACACTCAGAAAGGAGCTACACTACCTTCTGAACACCTGTACAAATTGTGCAGTCGTAGCCTTAGTCGTAGACGGGTGCAGCACGGTGGTGCGCTGTAGTCTGTAGAATAGCGACGTCTGCATGATGCTGGAGAACCACGTGTTCAATCACTGTTCTCCGCTGCCACTGTCTACTCTCCGTGCTGCTTTTCATGCTTTTTTGTCTCTTTGTGGTGAAGGCTAGTTGAGTTCCCCTCATGTTCCTAAATGTAACTAAAGAGCCACAGGTCCACCTTTAGTTTTGGGTCAATATGTGACATTAAAGGTGGTCGCATGATAAAATTTCCTCTGCTGTTGCTCCATCTTCGTGACCTCCAGTAACCTTAAAGTCCTGTTTTCTGACACCCTGCAGGATCCTAGCTGTCAGTAATTGTTCAGGTTTAAATGCTTCAATAACCTGTTGTGTGTATTCAGATACCTACATTTTTTATGTGCGCTTTGTTTTGTTTTGCTTGTCTTTAGATTCAGACTTCAGCCCTTGTGCCTCAGAGAGAGTTTGGTGGAGGTTGTTCATTTTTCTGTAAGTTGTGACAGTGTCGTTGTTCACAGGAAGTCCTGATCTTATCAGGATAACCTGAAATAAAAAGTGTGTGAAATGATTTATTATTATTATTTTAACAGTGGCTGTGAAAGCAGCAAGAAAACAGCTAATTACATTTGAATGGTAGATTATTTTAGAATATTCATTTTAAAACTTTTTTTTTTTTTTTTTTACCTTGCCACGTTTAGATTTTTGCATACTTGTCAGTAAACTGATGAACAGCTAATGAGCAAAAATGAATGAAGCACTGTCGCAACAGATGAGCATATCTAAGCACAAAGACGTTGGTGCCTATTGTGATATGTGGCCAACAGCGTGTGACTAAAGCTTTACAATAAATAGTATGCAATAATATAATATTTGCATCCAAAATATCCTCAAGTGGGAAAAAGCAGCATTCTGAAAGCCGAAATAACGTACATGAAAACTGTACTGTTTGAGTAACATACATAACAAGCTGTTCATGTCAAATTGATGTACATTTAGCTCCATGGGTTTAGTAGTTTTGCCTTTGTTCACCATCCCACAGTGGATTTCAAATCACACAGGCAAGATGTCATTAAAGTGCACACATTCAGCTTTTATTCAGTGGGTTCAACAGGAATAAACTGAGTATCGTGCTAACTGTTCAGGGTTTACATTTTCTGCAGTTTGATGGCCAGTTCAGGTCTGTTCCCTCTTTATTTCATGAAAAAACAGAAAGAAGATCTGCAGTTGCCACTCCTAAAGGTTTCAACTGCAAACAGTTTAGGAGTGGCCGAAGGAACAGTCTGGCTCTTACAAAGAATGAATGCAGTGGGCAGCTCAGCAATACTAAAAGGCCTGAAAGGACACCGATGAACGTTACCGTCAATATTCAGCTCAGATTGTTTCTGCTGCCCCCAAGTGACCAAAAACAAACAGTTACTGTAAGAGCAACACAATCCTTCCACCTCAGTTAAAACAAAACCACAGGGAGCAGGAATATTGGATCTGCATGTATCCACATGAGCATATGAATGAATACCTGTGTTAATAACTTTGCAAATGCATACAGCATATGGTGCCGCCCTTAAATGGCAAAGTGGACACAAAATGGGGGCCTTAACTAATGTTGCCACATAACAAGATGGTAATGGGGTGGCTGTAGCTCAGGTGGTAGAGCTGAGTCATCTACTGATCGGAAGGTTGGTGGTTCAATCCCTGGCTCCCCCAGTCTGCATGCCAAATATCCTTGGGCAAGATATTAACCCCAAGTTGCTCTCCGGTGCATCCGTCGGAGTATGACTGTGTATGAATGTTAGTTAGAGCACTAAGTACACAAAAAGTGCTTGTATGAATGCGCGTGATTGGGTGAATGTGGGTGTTGTATAGAGCGCTTTGAGTACTCCGGGAGAGTAGAAAAGCGCTATATAAGAATCAGTCCATTTAATGTTCTTGTTACAATGCAAGATTATACCCAAAAAGCCATTCCTTGTTTGGTCACACAATGAGAAATCGACTTAAGTTCAGTCTTTTATTCAGCTTTATTCCTCTTTCTAACTCAGTGATTTCACGTGAGCCAAAAAACATTCATCTTGCTTGAAATGTTTGATAATGAAGCTCTTCTTGTCACCATTCGTGGTTTTAAATTTCAACTCAACTCATACACTGTGAAAGAGTCCAAAGTACACACTGACCTGTTCTGATGGGGTATTTCAAAGTCAGGCACTAATGCAGGCAGAAGTTAAACATCCTGCACGTGATGCACAACGCAGTTTGTGGGGAAACTGCGTTGGGGAAAGCCCACTACAAATGTACAAAAACTGGCATTCATGGTCATAAAAGACTCTGTTAAACATTCAGCTAGCCACCTCCCTTTGTAGTTAACAAGATATAAACGTTACATCATGGGCCATTCTTTCCATGCTGAGATAGACAAAAGCATTTTGTGCAGCAACCTGTGTCTTTTGCCATAAATATGGTAGCCTGTTTTATCTGCTTTAGCTAGCTAGGAAACTACTGGTTTGAAAGGATGTGCTTGTAAAAATGTCATAAATACACATGTCCTTGATGGATTCATAAATGATACTGTGGTAAAAATTGGTAACATTTAAATCCCAAGTAGCTGGTGATCACTTAGGAAACGCAAAAAAGAAACAGCGTTATTTTAGTATTGCAGCAGACGGCTTGTTTGCCCTAGCGTCAAAGGTATGATAAGAAAAACAGTCCAGATTTTTAAAGCCGAGTAATGTTGCACACATTACTGTGCAACATTACTCGTAATTACTCGAGTAATGTGTGCAACATTACTCGCCCAGTAATGTTGCACACATTACTGGGCGAGGAAAGGTTTTTTATGTCACAGTTACTGTTACTGTCTTTGATATCACATAAGCAGAAACGCTGTCGACAACTATTAATGTTTGGTATATAATAAGAAACTTTGGATTAATGAGTTAAAATCATGTGTTGCATAAAATTAAGACAAATTATTTATTTATGATCTTTGATTCTGACACTTTTGTTCCTGTTTACCATCCAAATTTTTTTCTATGTTCTGCCCTTGTTGCCTCAAGAGGCTTTGGTTTTCCCAGAACACCACTATAAGTAAGAACATGATTAAATAAAGGTTATATTGATTCACTGCACCAACTCATGGTACAAACTGATTTCACACAAAAAGCCCTTGCCTGCCTGGCTCTAGTACAACTTAAGATGATGTCGCTCCAACACAGTACAACGTACATGTTTTGGGCCAGTTGTTTCTTCACATTTTGTTTGAACTTTAGTTAATCTTTGAAGATTTTAGACTTTTTCTAAGCATAGACGTTTATAATAAAAAACACACCAAAGTTGGAGATCATCTGAAGGGTATGTAAACACACGGTTACATATGCAAATGTTTGTGAACCTAAGATATCGTACTATTGCTCTAAAATCTGATCTAACTGTGAAATACACAGTGGATGATAAGAGGGAAGTGAAGGTTACTTTTTGAAAAAATCAAAACAAAACTCAACACAGTAAAGGAATGTAGTAGAATCACGGTACATTTTTGGGCCTCGTAAGTAAGGCTCTGTGGCTGCTGTTGGTGGTTAGCTAGTTAGCTTGGCATGGTCATAAATTAAGCTCATTTCAGCGCAGATAAATAGATTGTTTCATTTGAAATTTACACAGTTATCTTTGGAAAGGCAAGAAAAACATACAACACCTCCAAAGAGTTCAAATGCACATTGTTGAGGACAATGATGGAAATATCCAGAAATGACATGTCAAGCCTAGTTAATGGTCAGAGTGGGAGTGACTGACAATACTGACCACTGAGGCACATACAAGCAAAATGTTCCCAACATAATACAGTATGAAGAGCCCTGGTGTTTCACTTGGATTCCTGTGGTTTGCATAATTAAAAGGCCTTTAGAGAGCACAGAAAAAGGCTGAATGGATGCCCACTTAAAAAATCTCATTTTTACAAGATGCGCTGTATCGTTCTAACTGAACCCAGAAATAAACCACAACATGGCACTCTTTAGAGTTTCTGCTTCATGTAAACTAAAACTCTAAAGTTTCAGTTTACGTGTTCTCGCAGACAACCTGCCAAAATACACATGAAGGCAAATCCCAATGGGATACCGTTTAAAGAAAAAACAAAAAGACATTTTACAGTTTAATACAGACATAACTTAAAAAAGATAAATACAATTTTTTCTTCTTCTTTTTTTTTTAAGTCAGTGCTTATTCAATGACAGCATTTTCGAGTTTCTCAAACTATGGCTTGGGTCTGGGTCACTAACAAGCGTTTGACTGGTACAATGTTGCGAGCCTGGATTCATCCATTTATTTCAAGTCTCTGTGTTTTGTAAGCGCTTCAATCTTCAAATGAGAATCTTTCTTAAAGGCGTCGGCAGCAGGCAAAGGTAACTGTGGTGCTTTTTCTGTCCTGTCTGGACATCACTGTTTAAACTTCAAGCCAGAATTGTGCAGGAAGGCGAATACAGGCTTATTCCATAATAGTCTTCTTCATTCTTGTGCTTTGTGAAGTGAAGACCTGTTAATGTTTCACTTCCAAATGACAGAACCAGTTCATTGTTGGGGAATATGTTCCATGTCGTTCTTATAGGTTAGGCACCTGCACCAAGAAGGAGTCAGTATGCTTAAGATGAGATGGAGCTCTTTCCAAAACCGACATACAGTAATCACTTAAAGTAGCAACTGACTTGGGGTTCTCTGAAGCGTACGAACAAATACAACCAAATGAAAACAAATGCCTTTACCAAATCTGAAGTTTGTGTGTCTTGCTCTTATAAACATCCCAAGTACTAAACATAGGAACTTGACGTTACAGGATCTTCTTTGTTTCAAGAGCAGTCCTCCAGTATATCGGTACACTGACTTCATTTATACCACTTTTCATTAATGTTCTTGTATTGTCTTTACACGTTGGACTCTACAAAGGGTCTTTTTGGTTTAACCGGAGACGTAGGACCCGCGCGTCTCTCAGTTGGTCTGTCTGAGCAGCTGTGGATCATGGGCAGCGTCCGAGCCACCTTCACATCCATGTAGGAGGGATTCTGACTGGCAACCTGCACTGAGCCCTCACCCTGATGAACATTTCCTTGTGTCATCTCATAGAAGTCCTGCTGGTTATCATAAGAGATGTGACCATTGTGGGCATTGTTGTTGCTGCGATTGTGGTAGGCAAAGGATGAGAGCTGGGGTGGAGGGGGGTTTTTGCTGGGCGAAGTGACAACTGTGTCCACTGAAGACACGGCCCAGGAGCGAGACGGACTGAGACAGGATGCTGAGCTGGACGGAGCCTGTTGCTGATACTGCTGGTGCACCCTTGCTGTCTTGTCAATTATTCCCATAAAAGGAGTGTTCCTAGATGACCGTCCCACCTCTCCAGGGTAAGTCCCGCCTCCTGACAAGCATATTTCTGACTGGGGAGAGGCGATCAGAAAGTTATCATCATGGTAACCACTAATGCTTCTAGCAGAGGCCTGATCTGAAGGTAGATCCATGTGCTGAGCAGAGGCTGATGTCCTAAAGCCTGGCCCAAGATTAGCTGGCTGTCCCGTAGCAAGACTACCACTACTGGGGGAGAACCGGACGCTGACACTCTGGGAGTGAATGAGAGGCCTAGGGGAATGACCAGAGGAGGACGTTGGGTGGGCACTGAGTGGACGTCGAAGACCACCCTGTTGATACTGATAATCGTGTGATGACTGAAGCCTATCTGAAGACCCCATTGCTGCCTCTGTAACTTCCAAAGGGTAGTAGGCTGCTTTGGATTGGTTACGGCTGAACTGACGGGACTGGCCAAAACGGTTTACCCCCGCCCACTCGGCTCCTGCTCCTTTCCCATAGCTAGACGTGCCTTTGGCCTGGCAAACCAGGTCAACATCCTCTTCATCCTGTACAAAGGGAGCTCCAGAGCTCAGACCAGGCTGAGCCAATGGGCTAGGCCTAACATCCATAGGATTTGAGCAAAAGCCTTCCCCAAGCTCTGCTAGTTCTTTGGGCAGATGGGCAAACTGGGAATAGGCAGAACTTCCCAAAACCATGCTGGAGTGGGTAGAAGAACTGGGCTGATTGGTTCTGACCACCTGTGCTTTGGCTGGTTGGAGCCAGTGGCCTTGGACAGGGTTCTGCTTCTGGTACCTCTGACTAGCCAGATGGGGGTGACGCTGGACTCCTTGGTTGTGATCTAAGTCAGACTGTGGATAGTTTTGTAGACCTCCACTATCTGACAATGCAGGCATACTTTCAGACACCATGCCACCTCGATGCTGATGCTGCATTAGGGAAGAAGTAGGGCTGAAATCATGATAAGAGGTGGAGGGAGGGGGAGGTGCAGAGTGACTAGGTGAAGAAAGGGAGGCTGCGTGGGTGGGACTGGGGAGGTGATGATACAGATGAGTGGGGGAGAGGGAGGAAGGCGATGGTACCCCAGAGTGGCAGCGGGTGTCAAGACTTTGAACCACAGGTTGAAGGTGACAGGGAGAGGAGTCTCTTTCCCTGAAACTGCTCTCTGCTTTCTCCTCTTCCTCTTCTTCTTCTGTGAGACCCTCTCTATCCTGTACCTGCAAACAACCTGAATCTCTAGACCTGGCCTCGCTAACGGACATGTTTTGCTGATAGATGTGATTAGATGATGGCGGATGAGTGTCCTTTTGCTGTGCAGCCTGTCGACACTCTTCTTTGACCCGTGACAGCAGGCGCTGGATCTCCCGGTTGGATGGGCACAAACGGCTGGCCTCAATCAGGTCCTCCAAAGCAGCGTGGAATTGTCTGTGTTGTGATAGTGAAAAGGAGGAAAAACAGGACAAACTTCAGAAGACGACATAAAGGGAAAGCGTATATACAAATGTTTCCTGAATTATGTGTTATGTGTTTCATATCGTGAGTGTTTAAAAGTTCCAATCTTTTGATGTCTGGTTACCTGAAATTTGCTGTAATCACATTCACAAAGGAAAAAATGGCCTTAAAATTGTGTCCCTCCATCTGAAAATCATGCCTTCAATCACAGTGACTGCAAAGCATTGCTAGGTCAAAACTTACTTTAAAGCTTTAAGTCTGTGCCATTATATTCTCTGTTTTCTCTCTGGTGAGCGGTGCCAGTCAGTGACCCCATGGTAACTACTCGTCACTGGTGGAAAATGTGTCTGGTTGACAAGTAGTTGCAAGGAAGTTGCTGGCGGTTGCATTTGGTCACAAAGAAATTGGTCTCTGTTTCTGGTTTGTGCCGTACTTTTTCATGCTTCACCACTACATAGTGGTTAGTTAGTGACTGAGTGCAGACAAGTTGGCGACTTCTATGCAAACTATGAGTGACCACGGTCATCTTCTAGCAATCAAAGCAATCACAGGATGGTTTGTGGTCCAGCACCGTTTTTACAACTGTTGTTGTAGCGTTTGCAGGTTCACAGGGGATTGGCAGCTGGTGTCTGGCCTTAGCTAACTCAGTGTAGCACCTTACAATGGAGGTAACTGGAAACTGACAACACCCAGCCAAACAGCTAAAACATGTGTGTTGAATGAGACCCTACCTGACAGCACATGTGTCTCCTTCTTCTTACAGTTTAGGTCACTCTATCTCTCAGGTTTTCTTTACATGGCAGTGAGCCCAAAACTACTCAGCTCTTTCTCGCTGGAATCTCTTATCTAATTTTAAATTGTTTAAAACTGCCAAACAATAAAATCGTCACAGTTCTACTGCTGAAGATCCCAAACTCTCAGAAGATGACAATCAGTTTGTTGTATTAGGTGCTCTTTCTCGTGACACTGTACTTACCTGCGACTGCGTTTGGCACGAGCTCTGGCATAAAAGGCTTCATAAGATTTGGCTTTTAGCTCCAGGGCCTTGGTAGCAAACTCCTCAGCAAGGCTAAAGTCCTGGAAGGAAGATTAACGATATATAAATACTGAAATAGAGTTTTAGAAATGAGATTTGTTTCAAAATAACAAGCAAAATATTCTTAGCATGTGTATGTGTAAGAAAAAGCCTCACGTTCATCTTGCGGCGGCAGCGCGACAGGTTGAGCAGCACGCACACTCTGAGTTGTTTGAACGTCTTCAGCTCGTCTCCTGGAAACTTCTGGAGAGCTGACTGATAGGAGTGAGCGGCTTCTCTCACTTTACCTTGCTGGAAAGAAAAAAAAAGAGAAACGGTTTCAGAAAGAACTTATCGAATATCGAATAAATGTATCTCATCAAGATGGAAATGTGCACTACCTTGTACAATTTATCTCCTTCTTGGATCAATTTACTGAGCAGAACCATTAAGATATCTGGCTTAGAGGTAGCCATGGCCCAGGTTGCTGGTCCTACACACACACACAGACACACAAACATGCAAGTTTAGTTTAGGGATATGTCCACTCCTGCTCAAAGTAAAAAAAAAAAAACCTTCAGTCAGTAAGTGACACAAAAATTCATAATAACATTTATTGTGAATTTTTGTTTGCAATCATGCAAACACTACAAAACAGGAGGGCTCTGGGGGAAACGTGTCTTGGGAGTTGTTTGCCGGTTTTACCAAATAAACCATCATCAGTTTGTGAATAGTAACATTTTCATAACTGTATGCAGACAGTGAGGAGAGTTGAGTAAAGTTATGTATTGCTAATGGAAACTAAATGAACTAATGGCAGTCCGGTCATGCGGTAGAGAAGATGTTTACTGCATAGCTGCAACAGCCATGATTTAATTCTTGCTGTTAAACTGAACAAAAGTGTGATGGGAGCAGGGATGTGAGTCATGCTTCTACCTATTTTGGCTCCCTTTTTCAGAAGAGCGATGACCGCAGAAGTGTTTCTGCAGCCGACCGCTCGGTCCAGAGGGCGCATCCCGCTGCAGTCCACATGCTCCACTGACGCACCGTGATCCACAAGGTACTGCACCTGGACACGGATCAAAGCAACATTTAGCACATTTTGTGCATTTTATGTTTAGGATTTGTCACCACCTTTATAAATTCTATCAATATTTAGCACTGACTGCCTCTTCCGGCCACGTCACATTGCTCTGTGCAGCGGATGCAGAACAGGTAGAACACATACACTGCTCCAAAGTAACGCAAACACAATCATAGTTACTCAGGTTTTACACACCACTTCTGGGTCACCGCAGAATGCAGCCAGATCCAGAGGCGTGCGTCCATTGCGGTCTGCATGAGTCGTGGCTCCTCCTCTCTCCACAAGCTCTCTGACCAATGAGAGCTGGCCTTTCAGACACGCCCAGCTCAGGGCTGTTAGCCCTTCTCTGTCGGTCTGTTCGAGGGAGGCTCCTGGAAACAGACAGAAGAAGATTGATTGGAGTGTTAATGGGCGCTCTAAGGAAGACGTTATAAATGACGGCTACAAACCTGGCCTCACTAGTCTCCGAACACCGATGCCATTCCTGTTAAAACTGTAAATTCCTATAGTGGTGTGTTCGATCAGGAGGACAACAGATTCATTTTTATATTTCTTCTACTTTACAGTTTTTTAATCACTATTAAGTTACAGTATCATCAGTAGAACTCCACATGTCCACAGATGTCTTGCCATCATTCGCAGTTTTCCTTTATTGTCAGTGTTGTGACTGATTTACTGACACCGATAAAACAATATTCTACTAAACATGCAGTCAGTTTACTAACGGCAAGAATAAATGATGATACTGTTTTATGAAAAAGAATTTGCCTCCTTCCTCGTTTGTATTTTGCTTCAGATCAAATTTTCATTTTAAACAAAATAAATACAAAAAATATAAAAATCTGTTTATAATTGATGATTTCATGTATTAAGATAAAGTAAATCCAAACCTACCTGCCAAGTGTGACAAAAAGTCATTGCCCCTAAATCCGATAAGACTGAACTGAAGTTGGACATAAACAATGTGACTGCTGGTTTAATTGCATTGCTGCAGCAGGTCCTGCTGTTTTTCTGGCTAGACAGTGCAGTGTGTGATTACCGTGATCCAGCAGCAGCTGGGCAGTGCTCATGTGTCCCTCTGAGGCTGCAGTCATCAGAGCTGTTCGCCCCTGCTGGTCCACTATATTCACCTCCACCCCCTGATTCAGAAACAACTCCACCACCTGACCGAAGGATGCAGGAGGAGGAAGACTGCGGTTATCTGCTGCAGGTATCATGTGAATAACTGCCGTTTGCTTTCTGGGTCCACCATACCTGCCAGTGACCCCGTCTCACGGCGCTGAACAGTGGACTGACACCCTGCCTGTTTCCTTGCTCCACAGCTGCTCCCTGATCCAACAACAGCCTGCAGACAGACAGACAGCCACATCCTGCTGCTGCTGTCAGAGCTGATGCACACACACAGAGTGAGACAAGGGAAACAAGCCGATCAGAAACTTCAGCTCTGTAACTGAACATATGGCATTATAACGTTGTGGTAGTTGTTAGAGAACAGATATAGAAGCCAGAGTTTATTTTCAAATGACATGATGGGTATTAAATGAATTCAAGTCTGGGCTTCAGTAAGAAAAGGTTTGCAATGAGACAGAATCACCCAGGTCCTGATCCTGGGTGATTCTGTTTTAAGCAAACAGGTTTCTTCCTGTTAAAATTGAGTTTTTCCTTCCCACTGCTGCCAAGTGCTTGCGCACCGGGGGGACGTCTGACGTTGGGGGTTTCGCTCTACTAGTTTAGGGTCTTGAGATGACTTGTATTGTAATGTAGCACTACATAAATAAAACTCCGGTATTTCTTAGGAGGACCTTTTATTTCCAATATAGTTCTCTACTATGTTTCCATTTAGTTTTTATTGTTTCAGTATTGTTGTTATTAGGGCTGTTCGAAATGACGATATGAAAACGTCTATCGTTTCATATTATACGCTAGTGTTTGCTTTGTGGTGTTGCAAAATAAACTGTTTACGTCAATATTTTTCCTGGTTTTGATGCTCATTGCAGTGGCTATATTCATTTATTAAAGTTCTCTCTTTCTCTTATATTTAAAATAACCACACTACAGACGGACAAGCGACTGTTTTTACGCGTTATCATTAGCAACAATGATATCATTAGCAACATCGTGTGGCTCCGCCGTCTGCTTGTTTATTATCCACATAATCCTTTCACAACAAAGCTCAAGATCCTGTTGAGACTTTTCAAAATAAAAATAATATACATTATTCTCAAACATCAAATTTTAAACAAAATGACCTCAAATAAAAACATGAAGTAACTATAAATGGTGCTTAAAGTCAGCACGTGGATGCAGGCACAGAGAATACCAGCATGGGCAGTGAAGACGAGGCAGAACCAGGTAGCTCCAAACAGACGGACCAGTCAAAACAAATCCAGGACCTTATTCCTAAACCAGGGCCTACTTCTGTAGCATGTACATGGTTTGGTTATGAAAAGTGGACACGGACCAGAAAACTGTACTGTGCAAATTATGCCGTAAACCGGTCCCCACCTCAGACTCAAACACGACAAACCTCTTCAACCACCTATGTAAGAATCACGTCAAAGATCATGGAGAGAGTTTACGGACGAAAAGCCAGAAAGAGCCGTCAGGTGCTCAAAAACCTTAGACTCAAATGTTAGAGCAGGCTTTTCCCTGCAGCACGGCATGTACCGGTAATTATTACTCATAAAGAGACAACTTATATCTATAAATATACAGCTTCATGCATCGGACAAAACACTCGACTCCAGTTACACGACGCCCAGCTGAAAACACTTCACACAAGTCGAGCTGCCCGAGATTCACAGAAAATGTAAAATTGTTGTGATATATGTCGTTATAGGGATGAGAAATTTTTATATGGAGATATGAGATTTTGGTCATATTACACAGCCCTAGTTGTCACTGTATGAGCTTGGTTGTAGTAACAATTTTCACATTTACTGTATGTTTTTATTTTATTTACTTATTTTTTCTCAGACGCTTAGTTTCTATTTTAATTAAATTTAGCAAAGACTTATTTTATTGCTTTGTTTTTTTTGCACTTAATAATAATAATATAATAATGAATAATAGAATAATCTTGGAAAGAGGAACCAAAATGTAGAAGAGTCCAAATACGTATGGTCAGAAGTGTATTTTTTCTCTTCTTAGTGAAGTGGATACTTTCATCCACTATACTTTAGGTTGCTGGCTGATCAATCATTTTGTCTCCTGTTTATCTCTCATTAATTATGAGGTTGTGGTGGGAATGCAGCCCGAATAATGAAAATCAGCCTGCTGCATCATCCTTTATGTAAATGACCTTTTAAGCAAACCAAAGCACGTTTATGAAAACACCATTTGCCACCATGTTTCATGTGCTTGCCGTGAATAGTTACACAAGAGTAGTTACGTCGTCAATACCTGTCTCTCCCCACAGACTGTCATATGTGTTGATCTCAGGTCTCTCCTCCCCTTCTTCATCTTCCTCTGGAAGGTCCAATAGGTATGACACCATCTACACACACACACACAATGTGATTATATTTCATGATCCATTACCACACTGTGTTATACAGCAAAAGTGTGTGTGTGTGTGTGTGTGTGGTATCACCTCTGTGTGTCCCATGCTGGCTGCAGCAATCAAAGCCTGCTGCACCGCTTGGCTCCTGCTTGCCCCCTTCTGGCCGCAGCAGGTATTACAACTCCACTCCGCCCTTTTTAGGAGAAAGCGCAGCACCTCGAGGTGGCCTTGCTGGGCTGCGTGAACCAGCACGCACTGACCAGAGCTGTCCACGTGACCCACCTGCACCCGAAAACAGAGAGACAGTCAAAAACAGATTTGGGATGCTTTCTAGGTTAAATTGCAATGATGTCACTGACCATCAGAAAAGGTTATGAGACCAAGAATCAAAAGAAAAAGCGCAACTGAATTTTAACAATTTGAATTTTCACCTATTTAACAGATCACATATTTCCCTGTATGTATAAGGTTGGCCTATACAGTGTTCTCGGATCAACCCCTTGCATACCACAGTGACGCAACATAATGCTGAAAAAACTTTGTTGTGCAAAGTTACCTTGGAACAACGTGAGAGAACGATACAGTCATACAGAAAACTATTACTTTTTTCCTTGAATGGTGGCGCTACAAGCTACTAAGTTATGGGATGTACTGCACAGAATCCTGTGAAACTTTCTTCTTCTCGTGACTGCCTCATCCTGTTGTTGACATTCTTTAAATTAGCTGCAAACATCTGTCTGACACCAAATTGCACATGTGGAGTAGAAGTGGTAGACAGTTACCTTGGCTCTGTGCTGACTCAGCATTGTGACGATATCCAGGTGACCAGCTGCAGCAGCAAATCCCAGTGCAGTCAATCCATCATGTGACCGAGCATCCAGCTAAAAAGTCAAATTGTGGTTGCTGTAAATTTGCTCATGTTAAAACCCTATGTCCCTATGAACTCACATGATATCTTTTCTTTTTTCTTACCTGTGCTCCGTGGTCAAGCAGCAGTGCTACAGCATCAGCGTGGCCCAGGTGAGCGTGGACACACAGCAGGGGGGCGTTGTTGAGGACATCGCTACAGTAATCCACATCAGCCCCGGCCATAATCAGCAATCTGCTCACCTGGAAAAGGAAAAGAGGAAAGTTACAGCAGAACTGTGCTAGGAAATATAGTTGTGTGCGTGTTCGCGCATGCATTGTATGTTACCTTGATATTGGGGGTGTAGAGGTTACGCAGTGATGCAAGAACAGGGCTTAGGCTCTGGGTGCTGTATGACAGCCACAGCCCTTGCAGAACTGAGGAGGAGACCCCTAGCTTCCTACTCAGGCCCTGAATGAGGAGAACAAATGCGACAGAAACCAACAGTTAGACATAAAACGATGGCATTTCATGCTTTTATGATCTGTAAAAAAATCTCCTGGTGTGATTTCTAGAACCAGGTATCCGCACATGCGTGTTTAACTTTGTGTGTGAAAGCTCGCCTTGTAGATGTGAGCCTTCAGGATGTGATGTCCAAGCTCCAGTGTCTGCTGTCGGGTCAGCTTTCCTGCCTGTCTGCAGAGCCAGAAGGACAGGAGAGTGTGGCCACTCCTGGAAACAAACACACACAGCTCAGTGAGAAACATCCCTTTCTTCTCTCTCCATTTGTCACTAACGCCCTCTCACTGACTATACCTGGGATCACAGAGGAACCTGTCATCCTGGCCCTCCTCCCTCCAAATGAGCCACTCCCTGAAGGACGTGTGGTTTAGCATCCGGCTGCCGTCGCTGCGCCGCAACAGGAACGAGGAAAGCTGCTCCAGGCGCTGTGAGAATTCCGCCCATTGCAGCGAACCTCCGGTCAGGGTGCCCGCATTTGCCACCTCAAACAGCTGTGCATTGACAGTATTGTATCCACTATTAGCAAGTATTAGCATGCTAGCACTAACTGAAGCACAGCTGAGGCTGAAAGGCACGTTTTCTGATATTTCTTTATAAAAAATATCCTGATAGCGTCACTGAATACAAAGGACGGTTCTCACAAGATGACACAATAAAACACACAATAGATGCATTTCAAGTCATTACTTTCAGGCAACATTTGTGGGGATAGCTTAATTGAAAACTCTAAATTGCCCATAGGTGTGAATGCAGAAATCAAGTCATTTTGGCTTGGGTAATCTCAAATTGTGGTGTGGTCAGGTTAAATATGTGAATGTACAATTGTGTCTGTATTTACCATTAAATATATATGGTAAATAGCACAGTGACATGGTGGTTAGCACTGTTGCCTCACAGCAAGAAGGTCCTGAGTTCCATTCTACCATCAGGCCGGGATCTTTCTGTGTGGAGTTTGCATGTTCTCCCCGTGTTTGCGTGGGTTCTCCCCGGGTACTCCGGCTTCCTCCCACAGTCCAAAGACATGCAATTTGTGGGGATAGGTTAATTGAAAACTCTAAATTGCCCATAGGTGTGAATGCAGAAGTGACTGTGTGTGTGACTGGTTGTCTGTCTATGTGTGTTAGCCCTGCGACAGACTGGCGACCTGTCCAGGGGTACCCCCCCTCTCGCCCCAAGACAGCTGGGATAGGCTCCAGCGCCCCCCGCGACGCTGAAAAGGATAAGCGGCTGAGAATGGATGGATGGACTTTCAGGCATTAAATCTATTTGCAATATCAAATATGGCTACATGAAGTGCTCTGTGAGTGATATCACGGTTTAATTATAATGGTGAATAAGATGACAGAGGAACATTGTACAGTTTATATAAAGTTTACCAACATGAAAGTGTACACTGACAGAGGTGTGCTATGCTACACTCCCACTAGAGAAAACAGTGGCTGGAGACCACAGCATGTTGCCTTTGAAATGGTTGCTTTAAGACGGGGACCAGGCCTGCGACCACTCACAGTCAACAGCCTTAAAACAACGTTGCTGTGTCAAGACGGCAGAATAACAGCAGTAAGACAGAATCGGTCTGCTATCACTTTGCAACTGATTGTGGTCAAGTTAGCAATTATATGCAATGTTTTTGTGATGCTACAATGAATAACTGTGGTAAATGTACTAGTTGCAGTCAATCACTGACTTTTCCTAGTTGCAAGGAAGCTGCTGTCCTGTTTTGACTGTACTGTGACTGAGCCTTTACCTGCTGGTCAGTCAGCGGGTGCAGCGACGCCACGGTAACGTTGAGTAAGGGTAGAACTCTCTGGAAGGACGACTGGGTGGGAAAGCGCATGTTGAGCTGCAGCAGGTAAACCTCGGCTAGACTCACAGGAACCACCTATACACACACACAGACACACACATTAAAAGACTTTTCGGTATATCAAATGAGATACAAAGAGTGCATAGTGCTTCGTGGTTACACATCAGTATCTCTTTGCTTACATTTCAAATGCCACACCCACTACTTGTCCAATTATTTAAACTAACATGCTCTCGCTCTTGTATGCTTCAGTTATTTCAGCTGACATTTTAATAGCTGTCATTGTTTATATTATGTTTACACTGAAACTTAAATAAGTTATCCGAGTCATCCGCAGTGCAGTGGACATTCCACAGAATTGCAGCTACTAAACTTTTTGGCATATGTAATTGAAATTCAAACTCATCGCAGCATTTCAATTACACATAAAGGTCAGGGTCGACTCACTGAAACTGATGAACAGTCAGTGCCTTTAAATACATTTACTCAAGTATTTATAAAATCTCCAGGATTTAACTGTGACAGACATTTTTCCAGCGGTATGGCACAGTAACTGACTGTATGCATCTAACGCTTTTTAAACAGTGATTGCTACAGTAACATACAGTAAATGTTTCCAGTATGGGGAAACTGGCTAATGGTACAAAATCCTGGTTAATGGTAAGAGGTTAGTAACTGTCCTTCGTTTTGACTAAACAAATCTGGTAAAAATGACAAGTAGACAGCAGAGAAAAGACTTTTTGTCCTCCATGTGGAGTTCCTGTAACAATGTGATGTCATGTGGAAACTATGAATACCACTTAATTGCTTTCATCCCTGTTTAAATGACAGTCCAAGTGCTTTCATCTATGTTGATTATACTTCTACTGAAAATTGCTTCTTTAGTCTTGTTTTTAGCAGTCTCTACTTTCTTCAGGACTTTATTTGACCTGTACCTTCTTCCCCCATCTCACCTTGAAGCTGGAGCTCTTCAGAACGAGGTATCCCCCCTCTATCAGGTCCAGGATCAGTTTTAGATATAGATACGAGCCTCTGCTCAGGCTCTTCAGGTGGCTTATCAATTTGGACAGTGCAGTGTTGTCGAGGCGGCCATTGCTTAGTGACACATTGCTTTGGATCTCAGTGCTGCTGTGGATACGCTGCATCAGGTAACCCTGAGAAAAGACAGACCGATGCAGTATAGATGTGCAGAAATACAGAAATGCAAACACAGGAATGGATCTGTTTACACTTTACCTGCAGGTCCTGGTCTATGGCGCTATTCTCATCTGTTCTGTCTAAAGAGATGCGGTGAAAGGGTAGAGAATGAGTGATGTCCTGATTGAAAAAAACAAAGAAACAAATGATGTTAGTTCAGAGAAAGTTTTGTTTATTAGCAAACTCATGTGTGTAATTTGGCAGCACAGATAGTAAATTTGCTTCAGAATAATATAATTTTAATCAGATTCAAAAGGTTCCAAACTCATAACAGATATGCAGTTAACACTGGTAACAATGACAAATTTACCACACAAAAGACAAAAACCAACACAATTCAAAATAGCCCTCATGTGCTTGTATGTAAGCTTATGCTCTCATCACAATGCCGGGAACCTAGGACCCACCGCACTACCATAGAGCATTCTGATACCTAATGAAGTCAGGGCGTTGTTGCCTAGCCTGTAGAGGTCTGTGTAGTTCTTCCTGGATCTGCCCCCCCATAACATCACTGACCCATCACCATACTCATCGATGTTACAGGCAGCGTAATGTTCTCCGCATTTTCTCCAGACCCTTTAAAGCCTGTTACGTGTGTTCAGGGTGAACCTGCTTTCATCTATGGAGCTGCCAATTCTGGATTTCTTCAGGCTCCATTGACCTCAGACCATCCTCACAAAGTCAGTTTCTGACTGTTTGGTCACAAACATTCACACCAGTCCTCATCCTCTGCAGACGCAACGCCTCAGAGTCAGTGAGCTGTCGGCTTTCTCACCCGACGGCACGGACACGCCGTCGGGGCTGGAAACCGACAGCTCACTGATTCTGATGCATTATGTTTACGTCTTTTTTTGCGTTAGATTCTGAAACTGCAGGTTTTGTGTCTCTCCAACAAAAATCGACTGAACCAGCAGCAAAGACTTTTGCTGTTTTGTGTCCACCACGCTAAAATCACACTAAATCCTCCTTTAACATCTATTAAAGAGTGTTCTTTTGTTTCGTGGTCACCTTTGTGAATTTACACTTCTGTGTGTTTGTGACTTGTGGTTACCTGCTGACTGGTCCTGACGGTGGTAATAACCTTCAGCCAGGAAGGAAATTTCTGGATGGTTCGGGATAGAAATGAGGTCAGCGTGTCTCCGTAGTCCGGCCGGTGGAACTCTGCCTCGTTTAGCCCATCAATCAGTACAATAAGGCCAGCCCCTTCTACATGCAATTTATTTTCTGGAAAACAAACAAAACAAACAAACAATGTGGATCTCTGCACATCAGTTACTCTTCCATGGTTTACCAAAGACAAGCGAGCAGAATGTAGTACCTCTGTGGAGAGCATCGAGTGGTTCTAGTATTCCTTTCTGAAGGGCAGAGATCGGATCCTGGATACAGGAGCGCAGACTGAGCATGCTCTGGAGCTGTGGCGCCCGGTGCAGTAGTTCGCGATAGGCAGCCAGCTGAGGGGCGCCACTTAATGTAGCCGCCATGTTGTGGACGAACTCCGGAACGAGACAGGTGTGACAGTTATCGGCCTGACAGAAATGATACGAGACTACCTACAAAACAGAGGCAGAACAAAGTCTGTGAACCATCCATAGGACTCCCACTCTGGCCTCTCAGCTTGAGAGATTGTGTGATCATTAATTATACTGGTTGTTATTAGAGCAGTCTAATTCAGGTGGGTCTTTTATGGCCATCTCCACCGCTGTACACAAGCAGTATACAGAAAATTATGAAAGGCACAGTGGGCCATCTTTAATTAAAAAGAAGAAACAGGAATGAAGTAGGGATACTACCTGTCCTGCAAGCCTCCTCAGCGCCTCCTCCTGTCTCCTCCTCATTTCTGGTGTACCTGGACAGCTTTCTCCTGATCCCCCTTCATCTCCTCCTCCAACTCCTCTTCCCAGGGAGTCGTGGGAAAAAGAAACAGTCTCCACATCTGGAAGATTCAAACATGCAAACGTGTCATTCTTTATGAGCAGCTGCTGCGTTCATAACTGCATGATTTTACAATGTTTTTCTCAGGCCTGGCTCAGCTATGTGTCTGCCTACTGGCCGGTGGATTTTATTGGGTTATATATGATGACTCTGTTACTCTGACTGGATTTATGTACATGAATAAAGTTGTATTCATGGTTGCGATAATGTGCTCGTCAAATGGGCTACAGGCTTTTAGATAGGACTGTTTGTGTCAGACTTTGTCTATCACATTTTATGTTGGAAGTTTCTCATCTAAACTACTCAAAGACAGTGAGAGCCTCATCTTGGCTGTGTGCTTTGGCTCTTGCTGAAATATGAGCCTCTTTTCCAATCTCAGCAATATGTGAAGGGCTTAACTTTTGCATACATTTTTTTCTAGGTTTTTGCTAATAACGTCATCATTTCTTTTGTATGATAAAGCTTATACAGCTGTGAAACAGGAGCGAACTTTTCCTCTTACGTTTGTGTAAAGTCTGGCTGCTAGAAGCATTTGGCCACATACGGTTTCCATGACAACTAAGTGCCACCAAGCGAGCAATGATGGCTGTTTTGCCAAATCCCATGTTGCCAACAATAACCACGCCCCGGTTGGTTGCTGGATCATCGCTGCGGAGGCAAGTGTCCATTTCTTGGAAGAGCCACTCCCTGCCGGTGAAGAGCCAATCAGATGAGAGACCAGGAACCTCAAAGTGAAGCGGCTTCAGGTTCAGAGAGGGAGTGAAACGAACTGCTGGAAGAGAAGGAAGAGAGGAGCCCATGTAATAATTAGAATACCTGCATCTTAGGCTGTTTGACACCACATGCACATTTACCTCTGTGGTCCTGTTGACTACGAATCCCAGAATTCTGTCTAGGCATTCTGAGGGAGGTCCTTGAAGGAATGTGTCTCTGCTGCTCATCAAGATAAGCCAGGTCTTCAAGGTGGGCCGAACTAGTGGCTAAAGAGAAATAAAAAAAATTATAATTCTGCAAAAAAACTGAGTTAATGTGCTTTATACAGATGCTAAGTTGGTTAGCGGAAACAAAAATAGAGCTACCATTTCCTCCTTCTTCCAAAACTTTAAGTTAGCTACAGTAAATGTGTCCTTATTAATCGGTACAAACAGGTCTGCCACTTTGGTAAACAGATGCATTCACATTTTTGCCAAAGGTTACACGAGAATATTTTTTATAATTCTTTTTATGTAGTCTAGAGTTAAACACACAAGTTAAAAATATATAACAGTATGTAAAGCAAGTAAGTGTTTGTTTGTTTAATGTCTACAAACATCAGGAAACAAGAACGTATAGTTTTACTAGCGGCCGGACTTGTTGGTCCCAGACTATACGCTCCATGTTTACATCACCTCCCCCGCTCTTCGCTCAGCTTCAGCTGCTCTCCTGACAGCTCCTCACTTCACACCTAACCCCATGCCTTTAGTTGTGCTGCACCTTATCTTTGAAACATATTACCACGTCACCTTCATCAGCTAGGCTCTTTGGCACAGTTCAAATTGCAGCATGCTCTTGTTTTACATTCTATGTAATCATATAGATCCAAGACTTTAAAAGTCTTAAAATTGTTCTTGTTGTTAATTTTGTTTTACAATTGGCCTTGAGTGCTTTGAAAAGCACTAACAAACAAAACGCATCATTATTATTATTAATCCCTCAGGTCTGAAAAGTCTTCTACTTTCTATGAAAACAAACGTTTGTATAGATTTAGAACTGATTTCCGAATCTGCAGTTAGCAAAGCAAAGCGCCAGGATTAGTAGGATTTCAGTATCTTGATAGTTACTATAAAGTTGATATGAAACCTAACAAAGCACTAATAAAAGTTAAAAATGTTAACTGTCCCTGGCTGCAAACACAAAACCGTGAGAAACCTACCAGAACATTTGTCTTAATAACTCCAGTAACAATCCTCTTGCACTGCAGTGAGTACGAATGCAGGCTGTGCCTTGTATCCTGTGTGTCACTTCCTTCCTTCCCCAAAGCGCTCATGGCTTTTTAGCTTTTATTGAAACAGGAAAAGGAGAATGGGATCTGAACATGTTACCCAGGCGCCTTCTCCATTTTTCAGCTTGTTGCCTTTTATCGGCAGATTACAAAGTACTGATGACGAGCTCATTAACACCTTGTTTTTAAATTCCTGCTTGTGTACAGATTAAATCAACCAGAAACTTGGAAAAACACCAGAAAGTGTAAATAAGTGATCTTTTTAAGGTATTGATGGGATTCTGTATTAGTATCTGTCCTTGCCTCAGTCATGTCTCTGGTCAAGTATGGCCAGGATCCAGGACTGTGATTTCCCTCTCTGTGTGTTTCTGAAATACCGTCTCTAACTCTTTATGGTCCAAGATATCTCAGGTGACAACCGCCCTAACCTGTACACGTTATTGTGGCGAAAGCTAAAACTCATAGCTGATTATTTCATTTTTTCTCAGATTGCCAAGACTTAGAACAATGTTGTTTTATGTTTTGTTTACTTTAAATTTAAAAAAAATTTTTTTTAAAGAAAGATTATAAACTAGACAAAAAGATGTGTTTTAATACCTCACTACTGTCTGCATATGATCCAATCAGACTGCAAAGTATCCTGGGAGGTTTTTATAATAATAGGCAAAATTTACAAAACAAATTTCATGTTTTATTCAGTTTGATGCAAAATGAGTGAACGTGCCCATAAAGTCGTCAGTGTCACTTATTACACAGGTCTTTTTCTGTCGCCCCCATAATTCTCTGAACATAATTGTATACAAAGTGTGTTGCATATTTATTGGGACACTCACTCTGAATTCACTCTTACAGAGCAGGGGGGTGTACTCCGAAGCCAGATTATGGGCTTAGTGAGCTGTGTTGAGTTTAAACGTAGTTTCCTGTTGTCCCTCTGGCTCTCTTTTTACCTAAATCACTATGGCAACTTATGCTGAAAACACCTACTGGTCAGAGGCAGGTTATCTTTTGAGATCTGGTCTAAAATTGCCTCAAATCATCTGCAAGCACCACATTTTCACTGATTATTTTTAGATTCTTTTATATGTGCAGCTTGTGAAGCTGGACTTAGGGTTGGTTGGTGTCAATCAGTTAATTGTTGCTTTTCTAGACCACGCTGGCAACAGAACCTCACACTATGCTGAAAGGAAATAACGCCACATCACATTCATCTGCCATCTTACCAGCAACTGAATTAGGGCGCGGCATGAAGTAGAGGGGGATGGAATGGGTGGAACCTGATGACTGATTGAGGCCGGTGCCTCGATCTGGGTGGAGTTTGTTTAGGCTGTAAGTGGAGGCAGCCATGCTGTTGTCCACCCTATATAGAAAGCCCTCATTTCTGGTTCCTGACGCTACCACACTGGTAGATGAAGTGGATGCCACCACTGGCCGACCCGCCTGCTGCCACAGGTTGAGACTGCTGTCATGGTAACATTCTCCTGGATACTTAGTGCTGTCATCCCTCTCTGCAGCTGAGTCAGCAGAATAGCTAGTTAGCGTGGCTGAAAATTAGAGTCAATGGGAAACGGGGCATTAGTAACAAGAGCTGGTTGTTTAATGGTCTATTTGAACACAACTGCACCTTACCTATGATCCCACTGTCTCTGCTCTCCAGTGTTGAGGTGGGGGAGGTGACGGAGGCGTGGTTCGGGGAGGCGTGTTTGTTGTTATTATTGCCTTCAGCACCAGTGGGAGGGTGCAGTGTGGAACTGGGCGAGGTGTTGCTACTAGCCAGACTGGAAGAAGGAGACATCCTCTGTGGGAAAGGCAGAAGAAAAATAAAAATGTTCTTCTTCTTCTGTTATAAGTTAGCATTTTTTGACAACACATCTTTAAGTATTCAAATAGAAACCTGGTGGACGGATGTAATAGAGTTATCACTGCAGAGAGACTTTCCATGACCTTGATAAAACATCGTACGGCAGAGTCACAGTTAAATCTCTGAAACTAAGAGCATTCGATGAGTTAGGGGGAACTAAACACAACTTAGCTATGTGTGTGTTACCTACCTGCCCATCCTGAGTGTGGTACGGGGAGCCTGGCTCTCCACTGATGACCTTTTCTCCAAGTAGAAAACCAAGCCTCGTCATCAGGGCATCAGCTGCCTCATCCACTGAGGGGGGTGGTCCTAACTCCTCATCTTCACCTAGCGAGTGAAGAAAGGGGAATTTTTTTAATTCTATGCTGATAATCTCATCTAACCATTGGTCCTTTACCTTGACTGTGACATGTGAAACAAAGGAGAGAGTGTACCTTCATGTATTACAAAGAAACATGTTACTGTCATGGTACTGGGTCTGCGACCCAGTGTTTTGTGTGTTTTAGTTTTATTTGATTATTGTTATTTTCTCTGTTTCCTGGTTTATTTTGAAAGAGTCTTGTCACCGTGTTTAGTTTCACTTGTGACGTCATTATGTTCATTCTAGTCAGCTGTTTCCCCATGTGTTTCCTATTCCCCTGATCACCTCCTGTGTGTATTTAAGTCCTCCATCTTACTTTGTTCATTGTCAGGTCGTCTGTTTTCCGTCCACGTCTCGTCTTAGTCGTCATTCATAGTTCTACAGTCTCGTCTCAGTTTTCTTAGTTTAGTTTTCCCAGTCTAGGTTTCAGTTTGCTCTTGCCCCTGTTCGCTTTTGTTTGAGTTTGATGTTCATCAGCCGTGAATAAAGGCTCGTTTTTTGTTTAAAACCTGCAGTTCCTCTCTCAGCCTCTGCTTTTGGGTCCGTTTACAAAACATGCTGACGTATCCCTCCGTGACAGTTACCGTAATCACATTACATTTTTTAGTAATGTAGTAACGTAAACCATTAGTGAAAAATTTAATTACAGTTGCAATTATGCCAGTACTTGTGTTACAAAGGTTCTTCAGTAATCTGCAGTTCGATAAGTGTGTAAGTGTGTCGGGCAGCTAGAATAGTTTCTACCCGTTCATGTTTATAAAGTAGAATCAGTGGTGATTCTACTTTATGGTCTCTTTGGTTTTCAATTTTGCTTTGTGCTCAGACGTATTCTATGTGTGTCCACCGTCCATATGTGTGTCCATATGGGGATTTGTGTTGGTGTGTGGGACTGTAGTGACTCCAATTCGATCACTTATCGAGTCAATTCCTTATTGATTTTCATTGGATTCACTTTGAGAGTCACCACCATCGCTAAGCAGCATATCAAACATTTACATTTATGTAAATTAATTGAATGTTGTGTGATCAAATGTCTGTCCATGTTGGAGGTTTTTCCCCTCTTTGTTGTGATCAGTTTTGGGGTCATTACTCAAAGAAAGATGTTCTGTATTACACAGAACACCTTTCTTTAAAGTAATCCAGAAGTTACATCACTTTCATGTTTCTCCATAAAATGACCTGAAAACCACAGTCTCATAATTACCATTTAACAATATTAATCTACAGGCTACAGCCCCACACACCAACACAAATCCCTAAACTAATGAGGACACATGTGATCGTAGTATTTGCAAAGCAAAGATGAAAACCAGCACAATGAGACTTTAAAGCAGTTGTCTCTGTGATTCTACTTTGGAAACATGAACAGGTAGAAATGGAAGCTGTAGCCTGACTGCTCATCGGATTGTTATCTGTTGAAGTTCAGGGTCTGGCTACTGGGCTGATGTCAGCATACACTCAGCTTGATTTTCACTCTTGGTTGTCATTGAGGCACAGTTTTCTGCAAACATCCATTGGCAACCTGCTAAAAAGTCCCAATTCAATGTTCTGGGTTCCTCTTAGCATGACACATCAAAGTGCTACAATAAAGAACTAAATAACCAATCAAGTGTCGACATTGTTTTAAGTCCATCCAATCAGAAGAAATGATGAAAATAGAACAATTCAGAGAATCTGAATCACACACACACTGCAACTCACTCAAAGCACATGCACAACAGTGATTGATGTCAGTATTAATGTATTCACTATCATGACCTAAATATGCCAAGAGCACTGCACATGAGCACTGCACACGTGCACACGTACACACACACACACACACACACACACACACACACACACACACACACACACACACACACACACACACACACACACACACACACACACACACACACACACACACACACACACACACACACACAAGAATGTAAGCCGCAGCACGAAAGCTCTGCTTCTCTGTTTCTCTCTCTTTGTAATTACAGCTTTAAACTGCTGACTGAAATACTGGTGAAGAATCAGACACACACACACACACACCAAAAATAAAGCCATCCAACACAAAGCACGTGTGTGTGTGTACGTGTGCACATACATGCGTGTGTGTGGTCAGTCAATGACAGGGTGTGTGAGTCGGTTTTAGCAGAAGAAAAATAAAATGGAAAGATCAGACTCAGAGCACGCAGACGTTTCCATTTCTGCTTTCTTAACTTGTTCAGCTTCTGATTGCTTCTCCTGTTGTTCCTTCCTTCCTTAGGAGCCTTCTTCCCCGTTCCTCCCTGTTTGCCTTCCCTTCTTCTTGTCTTTCTGCCTTTGTGTATTTCTTCTTTTTTCTCACCCTTCCTTTCTTATGTTTAGCCTTTCTTTCTGTCATTGTTTCTCTCTTCTTCTAACCATTTGTTTTTCATCTCACCTCCAGTTTATCACAGTCTTGTGTCTTTCCTTACTTTTCCTCCTCCTTTCCCTAATTAATCTGCCTTCTTTTGTTCCTTTATTTCTTCCTTGCACATTGGTTCTTCCCCCTTCCCCTGTTTTCTCTGGTCCCATTTTTCTTTTGTTTTTCCTTCCTTCGTTTAATTTTTTCCCTTCTAATCTTTCTTGTTTTTCTATTATCCCTTAAGTCATTATTCTTCTCTCTTTGATTTCTTTCTTTTACCCTCATGCACTCTCTTCACTTCCTCTTTTACTGAACCATAAGGACTTTCTGCTATAACACAATCCTAATATAGAAAACTATAAGATGTTTCCATCATTAAAATGATGCATTCACCTCTAAAGTTCTTGAGCAGTCTGCTTGTTAGCTACACGTCAGACTTCCTGTAACCATCAGTGAATAAAATAATGTACAGTACCAAGAGCACATAGATGAATTAGAAACCCAGAGCTTTGTAAACTGAGATTAACATGTATTTTAGCTGAGCTAAACACAAGTGAATGGTTACAGGTAAAAGTGCAAATGCAGTCCACATGCTTTGGTCAGATAAAGCATTTTTTAAACAGCGTGTACCCGCTAGTGGAGGAAGATTATTTGTAGAAATTTCTCTTGGAAAAAGAGTTCAGGCAGAAAGACGTCCTTTCGTTGATAGAATTTTCTGTTTTCAGTTATGGTTTAGATAAGTGAAAGCAACAGAACTAGTTGGTTATATTTTTCAGTAAATACGGTGGCTAACATGGACCCTGTGAACTCTCTTAACCACCTCACAGAGAGCCTGACAGGAAGTCCTGAGGGCAGGAGTTAGTAGTGACATCTTAACGACATCATTCAGTATCACAGTAAGTACCTGGGATTTCTAAAGGTCATTGGTTTATAATTTGGCTAATTTCTACATTGCAACATATGTTTAGAAACCCATCTGACCTTGCTTTAGTTCTTTGTGAAGACATAAGACTAAGTTTCTCTCCCTTATTTCAGAAAAAAGACCTTTGACAAGGTGAAAACACAGAAGAGAAATCAATGCAGCAGCTGAAATTGTTGTAAATGTGAATATCTGCAGTTATCTATGGTTGTTGCTCAAGTGTATACGCTGGAGTACACTAAACGTGGAGGCAAGATCACCAGTGAACAACCTGAGGGCAGGATAGAGAGAACAACAGGAGTCACCACAGAGGGATCTAATACATGGTCATGCAGATAATGAAGTTCCTCAACCACAGGGATAAACTTTCCTGCTTTGACATAGAAAGACATTCTGCATATGAACTCTTGTTACTATATGAGCCACTGTGACACTGGCAGAGCTGAAAAAATAACAAAACTGCAGTTCTTCAAATAGCCACTTGAGGCTGACCCTAAAATGCACAACACAGACAAACATATTTACAGGCGAAAAAAGTTATTTTTTAACCTTTCTGTTCATTAAAAAAAACTTTTTTATATTCACTTGCTTATACACTTAGATACTAATCAGCGTCACATCAGAGTTATGTGGTTCTGGGTTTTCAAACATTAAATAACATCACCAGGGTTTTGCCAGCTTGAGCGAGCGACGTCTCATTGTTGGGGGGAAATGTAGAATCCACTTTTTTGAGCTAAAGGGAAAAAAAATATTTTTGCTTGCTATTTGTACAAAGTCTGGAAAAAAAATCAAACTCAATTAGAGATCTTTTCTTAGAAGTAAATAAAAATAGAGCATTTGGCCAACACTAAAATAGTTTATTTTCAAATTGGCAGACAAAACAAGAACTTCTAGATAGACAGAGTTTCGTCACCCTCACCTTCCTCCTGTCTTCTTCCTCTTCGATCTCTCTCCACTCTTTGGATTGGACAATTCCCCCAATCGTGACACAACTGCGAACTGTCCTCGCTAGACCGACAACAGCACACGTGCAACAGCAAGCGCCGCAGGAGGGACGAGGTGTGGTTGACGAAGCCCCCTGCAAAGACACCTCGACCACAACCGCAGGCATCCCCTGGCCCCCATGGGCGACGGACACTGGAGCGCCCGTGGCAACACCACTTGGCTCTGGAGCGGGCGCATGCTTTCAAAATAGCCGCCGTGCAGTCCATGGCTAGCTGTCAGCAGGACTCTGATTGGTTCACAGTACTTCCATGTAGGGGGCAGAGTAAACTAAGTCAGCTGAAGTTGTGCTCTTCTCCCTCTCCATTAAGTTTAGTTGGTGAAAATGTGATGACATCATGATCCCCGTCTTCTTCTTCACTTTGGAATCGAGCTCCTCCTTCTCCAGAGTACACAAAGGAGAGGGGGAGAAAAAGATGAAGGAGGTAGAAATAAAGTGAAATGAAGAGGAAGAGACTCTCTGGAAAAAGAAAAAAAAAACACCAGAGGTGCTCCGACTTTCCAGGCTGAGTGACTACGGGACAATAAAACATGCAAATCCAGTGGTAACAGATGAACTTATCATGTGCTCAGTAAACATTCTTTGTTACTCTTCAGAGGTAAAGCAGCGATCCACATACATGAGAAGAGCTTCTAAAGTTGAATGCAACTCACACAAACCTGGACAATGCATATCCATGGTTATTGTCCTTTGTAGCCGGAAAAATGAATGTCTTTTTCATTTACAGGTAGAGTCCCAGAAAACAGAGTAACAACAAGTAACAACTAAAGCATCCAGTGGAAAAACAAGCAAAAAAAGCCCACAGCAATCCTCTCACATACGGTATGCTCTTAGGTCAGAACACACAAAAAAGGACATTTCTAAGTGTGCAAACCCTCTTTCTCCACCAGCAGAGCCTCCATATCTGCTCTGAAAGACGACCTCCCTCGTCCGACTGCACCG
>VURO01019612.1:0-21088 GCA_015108175.1 Pelvicachromis taeniatus
TGTGTGTGTGTGAGAATAATGCAGTTTTCCAAGAAAGATTCACTGATTTATGAACTCATAAATCATATTTGTGGTGTATTATGTTGGAAAAAGGGCTCATTTAAACAGAATGAGAATCCTCTACATTTTTTATGCTTTTATCAGGAGAGACGGATGCATCTGTTCTATATATTCCAAGGATATAGCCCCTGCATTTCCTTTCTTTAGTGGAAAAAAATGCTAAAAACAAAGGCTTGACTTGAAGACTAATTGTGAAGCATCGTCGGCTGTCCCTAAGTCAGGAAACATTTGGTAATTGTACTCAAAGTCTGACTACTACTTCCATAATGCCATAAAGCCTCTGCTCCTGCTCTAAACAGCATGTGTTGCATAATAGACCTACTGCTGTAAAGCAATTCTTAAATAAATCCAAAAAGAGTTTCAGTGCCAGTGCAAAAACAAACACTGCTGTGGGAAATAACACCAGTCGATCAAAAGTTACTCCCTAACTGATAATGGCAGGAAGTGGGGTCCAACTTTCATGGTCCTGGTTTCTTTTAATGTATTTATGTTTTGGTTTTCGCTTCATAGATCTTCATTCTTGTGTCCATAATTTCCCGGTGTCCTTTTCTTTGTCTCCTCTTTGTTAGCTCCCTCGTCTTCCATATTTCTACTTCGCGTTTTATTTTGATAAAATCCTTTTTCCTTACTTATAGCTTTGTGCCCCGCCCTGATTGGTTTGATCTATGTCTAAACAGCTGCACGTGTATATACAGTCCCATCTTTCCCCCTGTGATTTGTAAGATTGTTTCCAGCTTATTTCCCACACCCTACGCAAGCTTGTTGCCACCACATGGTCATAAGTCAAAGTTTTGGGGTGTTATTTCATGATTTTGTTGTTTACTCAGAAGATTGAGTTTGGAAAGGCTTCTGAGGCACAGAAAAAGTAAGTTGCTGGGAATTGCATTACCAAGACAAAGCATTTATAGGGACTGTGTATGGAGTAAAGCAGATAATATTGTGAGTGATGTGAAGCATTCACTTGCCTCCTCTCCTCATCTATTCTTCCTTCTGTGAATTTCTATTTAGTTCTTCAATCCCTTGGACTTTGTGTTATTGGTTTTTAATTAACAGCCAAAAAAAGACTCACATATTTGTTCATTTCACCCACCTGTTGTGCACTGAGCTCAGTAACAGATCAATCCAAAATCTCCCATGTGTTTGCAGTAGGGTCGAGATTTGGTTTGAGCATATGAATCACATCATCCTCATCAAGCCGTTCTGTTGCCATTTATTCCAGATGAATGTTATGCTGGAAGAGATCACTCCTATCAGTGTGAAAAGGACTGGCCAAAACTAAGATGTCTCTCAGAGCGTGACAGAGACAGCATATTCCCTCTCTGCAGAAGTCAAAGACTGCTTTTTAAAATGTCTCTAATTTGTCACCCATCTGTGCATGTACAGCCATATAAATGCTGCACAGCAGTGAAAAAATAACAAGCAATATCACTCACTGCAGAGAAAAATGTGTCCAACATCATTGCTCCAGCTACTCAAGAGAAATCCGTGTGCATCTCTATCCTACTTAATAGATTCAGACTGAAATGAATCAATTAAACTTTAATCAGCGCTCAATTAAACTGTCTTCGCTCCACTTTTTCCTCCTGACATCATGAAGTAAAGATAAGTGATGCACACAGCAGTGGCCAGTAGCTTTCTGCCTCTGCTCGTCTGGATGTAGCCACATTCACATCTGACAATTATGAACACATTAGCGCGTCTACGTAACAGCGACATCAGACATTAGATGGGAGTCATAGCTGTGAATTATTCAAGATCTTAATGAAATCGTCTCCACTTAATGTCTTTATTCCTGGTGCTCTGGAAGATATGTTATCAGTTAGTTGTCAAGATATTCACATGCTTCATTTCTCTTAGGTGTTAAAAATTTTTTTTTTTTGAAACATTATGTGATTTCACATAGTGTCCATAAGAAGTGTGTGTCTCTGTATGTCAGCGATATCTTTTGAGGAACAAAGGAAATGGAGAAGCAAATAGACGTTTCTTCTCACAGAGTCATGTCTGAGAGCTGTCAGTGTCCTCTGCAGAGTTTCCCTTCCTGTTTGACTCAGAGACGCAGCAATAATCAGGCCGAATCAGGACAGCTGTGTGTCACTTAGCTCCCAGTTTCCTCTCTCACTTTCTCCCTCTGTCTGTCACATTCTCACACGCTCATTGTATGAAGGAGGTTACATGACAGCGAAGTATGGGAACTGATATTAGCTATGACGTCAGTTTTACTGGCACTGAAGTAATGGGCATTAATGCTGGAGGCGTTCATACAGGGATCGAGTGACATACTGTGCTAGCATTAACGTCACTCAAGTCACCAGTGTGGCACAGGGTTGAAAACCAAATTTCAAAACAATGACAATCAGGATGTGCTGCTCTTACTCACACACATTAACCAAGAAACTTAACGTTTTGTGTGGCGTCCTTTGGCCTTGACAACAGCTTGCACAGTTTTTATGGGCTTTTCAATACTTTCTATTTTGATATTAAACTTTCTAGCTGTTCCCAAAGGCTTGTATGATTGGGTCATTGCACAAGGGATTCCATGTTGCACGAAGATGTTGTGGTAGACTTTCATCTTCATGATGCTGTTGATTTTCTTGTGTTGTGTTGACGTGGCAGTTGTCGGTGGGAGTTGCGTTGCGTCTTTCTTTTCTTGCTTCTTGTGACTGTGATTAAATGGACTTGAGTTATTGGGGTGAATAAGTACTAACAGTGTGGAAACTAATGAGTATCATTCAGCTGAAGCACACTTAACACCCAGCTGACTGTTGTTGTGGAAAGTAAAATAGGGACTCATTCTTATTCTCAGTTTATCACATACTGTGGATGGGTCAGATTCCCTTGGCATCAAACATGTCATTGGTAGGTGTAGGGTGGTTCTCTACAAGTATTAAAAAGCAAATTCAAAGTTTCCTTAAGAAAGGGTGACAGTGACATCAATCACAGGACTTCCACCCACAGGACAGGAGTTTCTGACCTGTCTAGCACATTAATATTTTTACTTTTTGAGCTCCTGTGTGGTTACGGACCAAAACTACCGTATATCTTCCAATAGTAGCCCCTGCGTTTATTCAAAAAATTATTCGGTCGGCCCAGCGTTTAAAAGAGACCGGCGGTTGTTGGAGACCGGCTCTTATTCCCTTCTCAGACGGAATGGACGTTTTGACTTTCTTCCATCCTCGACAGCATCCGATGACAAAGCATTTTTGACAGGAAAAGGTATTTGCCGTATGATTTACTGCAGGAGGGCGGTAGCCCAGATGGTACGAAAAGAGTAGTAGCGTACGGAAAAGGGGTCATTGGAGATCGGCGTTTACAGACTGCCACTTAAAAGAGACCGGCTACTATTGGAGACCGCTGTCTATTTGTTGTGACATGTTTTCAAACCCGGCGTTTATTACAAAAGGGCGTCAATAAGAGACAGGCCACTACTAGCAGATATACGGTATGTGGTTAGGTATATAAAATTACATGGTTTAATTTAAAATACACAAAATACGTGGTAAACTTTTACCTTCTGCAGCAACTTTTTTATCTTTACTCAGTCTTGTCTACAGTAACAATAGTTATAATGCAAGAAGGTATTTGACTGTAATGTTATCTAATTTAGATTCAAAGACACTTGTGCATGTTGAAGAGTTGCACTGAAGCGTTGCACAGTGAATTAAAATGTGATGCCAATGGATCCTAACTTACTACAATATGCAATGAGTTGAAAAGCTGTAATGTTTAATGCTCCATAATGGGATTGCACAGGAAATTCATTCTTCAGAATCCTGTAATTACTGCCTGTGGCCACAGAGGCCCCTGTTTCCACTTTCTGTACAAGCTATGTAGTGTTACTTTAAATGTGAAAATTATGACCCTATCTTTTTTAATTCCTCTCACATGTTTCAATTCTGATCCCTTCAGGGTTTCATCCAATGAGAGAGAACACCTTTCATAGAGAACACCTCATACTCTCAGTTTGAAACAGACAGCTGTGGTCTCCTCTCAGCCACCCTACTCTGTCTGGAAATGCCAAATAAAAATATGCAAGTTTTTTTCATTACTTCAGCTGCCAATCATCATGAAGCTATACCCCAATTTTAGAGCACTAACTTAGTAATTCAAAGCAAACTGAGAGGAAAAATGACCACTTGAGCTCTGATCAATGTGATAATTGATTTAAATGGCAGTAGGCATCTTTAAAGGGGCAGTATTTATGACCTTTACTGCAGCCAGTCACCAGGGGGCAATAAACATTTTTGGCAAGCTGTCCGGTCAGCATGGTTCCTCAGTTTTTACTCATTCTTGAGAACACCCTCTCATGTCAACAGCTTGATCCGCCCATAATTTAAACATTACGTAACTACCAACGAAATACTAGAATATTACGACCACATCGGCTAAACATTCCAGGGCAGCTGCATTATTTTCTGACCTCACTCAGACACTGAAAAGCCTCACTGGAACCTGCTTCACCCAAACATTCCCAACACCCACCTCCAGTAAACAGTGCAGACCATTATCAGTGTACCGGAGGTTTTTGGTATACCAGAGGTTAGAGTTATACCCCAGTTGAGATGGAGGCAGGAAGTGAAGCAGGAAGACCAGTACTCGAGGGGGAGGAGAACAATGGCATCTTATGATTAACAGCAGATATTATGTAAATATCTGCTTCCTTAACACAAAAATAAGTTTTGCATCATTTTATGGTATGAAACTCTGGGGGTTAAATGCTGGAGATTAAAAAAAATGCTGTAACCTGACTCTGGTTTGGAAAAATAACTGGATTTGTAGCTCTATTACTCACTTATTAAAAGTCAATGGAGATATTTAGATTAAGATGGAGAGCATGTGTGTGTCCATGTGGATACATTTGAGGTTATTCCTGGACATATCCATTAGATCTGCTCTTAATGGTATTTACAAGCTTGTGAACTCATAGATAAAGCTCGCCCTGGATCAAATCAATTTGAAAGTACAAACAGGCCACCAATCTGTCCCTAATTAAATGTCACAATTAACTCTCTGCCTGCTATCTCTTTTTCACACAAATGGATTTTGTATGTCAATACCCAGGGGAAATGGAGTGGCAGTGCATCAGAATTGATTCATCCTGAAGCTATACAGTGATGACCTTAAGATGCACGTGCACACTCGTGGAAATAACGCGATGTGATTTGCTTGGAACACATTGAACCTCAGTATGGGGGCTTGTGGCCTGCGGGCTGCCTCAGTGCCAGGTGCTGTGTTCTCCCCTGCAGGCTGAATCACCGAGCCTCAAGGCATCCAACCTGTCAGCACACACACTTGTCACGGTGATTAACAGCCGGCTGACTCACCCAGCATCCTCATAAACTAGGCTTCAGGTCCATGTGCACATAAGGGAGAAGAAAGTGATAAAGAATGACAGCAGAGTGGGATGCTGCGAGGATACTGGTGTGTTTTTCATCAGATTGGAGGTCCAGGGTGAGGTCAAGTGCCAGCCAGAGGACTTACATTGCGGGGATTAATTCTTAATGTCTGCTTTAACAGAAAACTATCAGCAGACTCAGATCACATGACAGGGACGCGAATCTTCCTAATTGGTTTCTTTATCAGTGGGGCCAGACTGGAGCTGCTGTCCCTTTAAATCCTTCATGAATCAATCCCCAGACCTTAGAGGAGTAATTCATCTAACTGGTGTCATGTCTATCACATTATCCATGTGCCTGTGTTTCCACTAGGTGTAAACAAGAACTTTGGCAAAACACAGGTCATATTAAAGATGACAAATGCACAAAGGGTCGTGCACTGAAAACTTCTATTAGTGTGAAAGGACCAAGCGGCCTATCATTAAGGATGAGAAACACATTTATTTTCTGATAATTTTACACTCATATGCAATCAATCTCTCAGAATGTAATGTATTCTACAAGCACATCAGCAGCGATAACTCAAATACGCTGCACATGCATCATTAGTTTGATCATTTGAAGAACATTTGATTTTGAGGTTTTCCATACAGAAAGGAGGCCCAGATGGGTTATTTCAACCATTTTATGTAAAACACTAAATCAGACACATGTTATTATTCACAACAGAGAAGTTTTCTATGTTTTCAAATGGGTCTGGAGAGGATCGTGCTTCTGGACTCATTCAGGCTCACTTTCAAGAAAAGATTAATCCCATCAATCCAACAACTCAACCCTAAATTCTACCTTGACAGGGTTAATCATTCAAATATACAGTGCGTTAATTATTGAAGTTAGTGCCACTGTGGTACTGATCTGGATTAATTACTGTATACAGTTAGATTAATAGCACTGTGAAGTCACATTGTAATCTTCCTATGAAGATTGATGATGAATATTGACTGATGAATATGTGGCAGATTTACTGCATATTGTGCATTAAACTGCATCAGTATATTGTTGTTGTGCTTATATTTAGAATAAAGCCCCCTTATCTTCCTGTCAACAAAAATGTTTTATGTAGATTTTCCTACTGTGGATTGTTGCTCTCTGTCATGGGTTTCACATTCACCTGCTGAAGAAGGAAAGCTTCTCTGAGCTCACCATAAAATTTGTTTACGAGCATATTTGACGCATAGACATATAAGTGATCTAATATCAATAAGGGTACGCAAGGATGATCATATTACAAATGTTTGATGAACCCCAGCCAGCGTTCTTTATGCAGTGATTACAGATGTATAAACAGAATGGTTAAAAATCACTATGTAGCTTACTGGATGATTATAATTAACCACCACAATGCCACTTTAGACTCACAGTTTTTGATATAATTATAAGAGATCTCACTTTGGTGTTCACCTCCTCGGTTCTCCAGGAATATATCAGTCTGTCTCTGCCTGATGATGTCCTTCTCCTGTTTTGTTTCCTCCTTTCATATTCAGCCAAATATATGATTGTGATATGATCAAATATTTTAGAAAAAAAAGTTATTTAATGTGACACCAAAATGGGTTCTCAGGTTGCTGCGACTGTGAGTAGGACTTTAAATAAAATACCACCAATTAGCTGATTTGCCACGAGAAAGCACTTGGTGACGTTGGTGGAGCAAGAACTCCTTTTTAACGGGAAGTGATTTCCAACAGAAGCAGGCAGAGGGACATCCAATCTCGATGTGGTTAGATGGTTAGGAGGTCCTGATGACACATTTTGGGTCATGTGACCACTCACATGATCCCAGGACCACCTTCAAATAATAAGGGAAAGTCTGAAGGATTTTAACTATTTATGTTTTTAAAAGGCCTCATCAAACATTTGTGCATGCGGCCTGTTTGTAACTTGATGACCCATTGGCTAGTTTTCCTGGGCCAGAATTTCCATTGGATAATACAGCATAAGAGGAACACTTTTCTTTATTTCCTTTTGTGACTGTGTTATGCTTGATATAAATTCTTATTAAATATTGATAAAGATATTGTTGAGAGTAAAAAAAAAAAAAAGCCAGCAGATCTCATTAGTAGACCACGGAGGCCCACTTTTTCTGATTATAAATTAATAAGAGTGGCAGTATTCGATATGCCTCCCAGCTCCTCCCTCTGTGTAAAAAGGTGGGCGGGGCGTAGTTACACGCCGTGTGTCCACTTCTCGCCGGTTTAGGAGGATTATCGCGGCGGGCTGGTTAGGAGAGGGGACCACACCGTCGCCTGTAGCCGTTGGTCGGCTTCCAGCAGCGGCATCAAGTGGAGAAGGGAACCGTGATGGCATGTGGTTCACAGATGGTGTTAACGGTTAATTTTCGCACGGAGGGAAACGGCACAGGGGAGCCAGTGTGAGCCCGAAGATTATGTTCGGAGCTGACTCTGCTGCTGGGGAGAAAAGTTTGGAAGTAGGGATACGCTCACATCAACGGCGGTAAAATGGTAAATATGCCCTTCCTGCTAATTTGAAGTCCGTTAGCGAGCTAACGTCTGTGAAACTGTCGGATCTACTGTCTGACCGCCTAAAATGTCCACCCCAGAGTTTATAAGTTATTTATAAACGTCGAGTTTCTGTCACTGGGATGAAGTGGAGTACCTCCTCCTTCCAACAGCTGTCAGTCAGCTTTCCGCCGACTGGTCCCGTCACGTATTGTGTTCGCGTGCCTTGTCACACTTCATTTAGAAAATCCCGTTTTTCCTCTGCATGTTGGAATTTGTGCGTATCCTTTACACAAACGAATTATTTACAAAGTCATTATTTAACCTTTGGAGCTTTTCTTGAATTCGGCACTAGTCTGATACGTTATTCGATTTTTTTTCGAAATGTTTACCTTTTTAAAAAATTGATTATTGATCATGTTGACAATATGTTAAGGAGCGTTAAATTGACAAGATTTTTAATGGAGTTTGGTTGAGATAAACGGAGCTTATTATAATAGACTTTTAAAGCGATTTTGACTCCACTACAGGATGTTTTTATTGATCCAGACATGATGCATACCAGTGGGGCAACGAGTCTGTCAAATTTCCTGTTGTTTATGGCTATTTGATAAACAAAAATGCATTTTATGCTTGAGCAAATGAAACCTCCCCTTTACTGTAGGGGTTTCAAACTCACATACAGCTCAATTTGTTCTCAAATAGTTCCAGAGTAGTTAAACCACTACATAATAACTTGTGTTAAACATGTAAGTTCCTGTTTTTGTTTTATTTGAAATCAACTTTCACCAGAATCTAAAGAAAAAACTGTCAAAATATCTGTGTATTGTGTTATAGAGAGATCAGCTAAACTGGAAGCTTTCGTTTTTATTTATTTTGTCCCCCTGTCTCCCATATTAAGATTTTATCCCTCGTTTTGATGGTCTCTAATGAATTCAAACTGCTCAATTTAAATTGAAACAAATCTGTACCAGCACTTTCTCAGTTGGAATTGGTAGTGTGGGATTCTAGATCATATATTGGATAAGCCCACAATGATTTATTTTCAGAAGCATTCAGCATGGGATTTCTTCATGCTGCTTTTAAAGTTTTAACTCTTGTAGCTACATATAATCATCTTGAAGTCTGCTGGGTGAAGCAATATGCCTATAATTACCAAGACTGCCTACTTTTATCGGCTTTTACTTTTAATAATCATTCAAATCTGTCAATGAGTCGTGGGCCAAACTGCTGGTAAAACGAAAGCAAAGCAGTTAAGCAGAAATATGATCTAACCCAAATGATTTCTTTCCTCTTCTGTATAGCCTGAAACACCTCATGTGACGTAATACCCCCTGAGTCTTTACTCTTAGCGTTATCTACCTGTTGCAAAAGCCAGCACTGTAAGACTCTTCTAAAAAATATGGCCCGACTGGAAAACGTAGTCACCCGAGAGTCACACGGTAGATTTTTGTGGAATATGATGAGAGTCAGTACAGCTTCAATTTAGACTGAATATGGAGGAAAGGCAGTTGATTAATACTCAAAACAGCTTCTGATCTAAAACCAGTCACTTATTATTGGGATTAAAAGAAGTATACTTCTTTAGCTTAAAGGGGAATTTGGGATTATCGCTGCTAAATAAAATATGTTCGCATGTTCTGCTGTGTGTGGTAAAAACCATCAATCGTCAGTTATTTTGATCAGTACTGAGATCTCAATTATTTCACGTGATTACTCACAAACTTTGGAAAAGAAGAAGAAACTTATATGTTCAGTTAGGTTGATTTCTGTTTTCCGCAACCTGGTAGCGAGATGTGCCGAAAGGCAAAAGCGAGAGAATGATTGAACTGTAATTTTTTTTTTAACCGGGTTAATCTTGTTTCAGTAGTTACTGGAAACTTTACTGAAATTAAAATTGGACTAGCAGCACAGTCGCAGCAGCAGAAGGTAATATTTCCTGTTAAAGGAAATGAACGACCCTCGGGTAGAACAACCTGAGATGTCATCATTATATCTCACTAATATACATTAATTGAGTCTGCTGTAATTACATGGTCATTGCGATTATTAGAGCACAAGTAAAATGTCACAAAATATTCACATAATAGTATTTTAAATCTTTATTATTCAAGCAGCTTGTCTGAGATGTGAAAATGCTTGTAATTTTCCATCCTTTTGCAGAAAACTAGCGCATTTCTCTTTAAATATTAACGTGGCTGCACTGGATCCTTTGGCAGCTCGATTCTACCCTCGAAACTGTGGGTTTGACAACCCTGTTTTAAATCCTTTCAGCATTGTTTTATTATCAGACACATAATGTTGACTGTTTTTAAAGCAATGGGATAGTGTATACATGCCCACAGATGAAGTTAGTGGTGGAGCAGGTTTGTCAGGTCAGTTTGCAGTTATCAAGTCATTTCTATACAAATCTTGTGGTATAGATAAGAGCCTAAATGGGAAATTGTTGTTGTTTGGAAGTGCATTTAAATTCCTCAATGACAGGGGTGTCCTGACAGATGGAGGGTAAAACGACCATAGAGTGCTTTCCACATGCCGCGGTGACTTGATTGCAGTGCCTCCTTAACATGTGACTACATGTTGTGACATGATAAAAACATTCCTACATGATCCAGTTTGTGAAGTCCTTTACAAAAACATCAAGCTGACTTATATGTTAAGATCTGTGTGACAGCCATAGACTGTATATTAAAGGTGGTTGTGGCCACAGTAACTTCGCCCACCCTGCATTTGAAGTCATTCTCTTAGTTGCCGCCATGTTATTGACAATATTTAAATGAGTAGTTTGAATGCAGCCGAATACCTTCAAACCATTTCATAGCTTGTGGTTGGGTTCAGCACAGTTTGAAAGAAGGGTTTGTTTTATGATGTTTTGCTTATGAGCTAGGATTTGGGAAGGTCAGATTTATAAATATTTTTCCAACTTTGCCAAAGGATACCCATACACATTCAAAACATGGCACATGTGGCTCCACTCAACAGCAGCTAAGAGAGCAAAATCATTGGATGAGCATCTAACTGGTCAGGTTGCCTGTGCAGAAAGTAAATACACCCTGCAGGTTTGCCAGGATATGACAGATGAGTTTAATTTAAACGCAGTGTGTGTGTGGAATTTGTGTAGTGAGTATATTTGGTAGGCAATCTAGCAAAGTGGCTAACAGGCTAACAGGTATAGTTTGAGGGCCTTACAGGAATACTCACCAAAACTGAAGCTCACACTTCTTGGGGAGCTTGTACCTCACAGAAGGATGTGTGTTTCTGTCAGATAACTCTACTATGGTCAGCTATGGCTTGCTCTGCTGATACTAATTTAAACCTTGCTAGTATCCAAATGGATAAAAAAAAAAGTACACTTACAGTAGAGTAGTTATGAAAGAAGGCTCTGTGCATACAGGTCAAAGCTGGGTTTTTTTTTTGGTTTTTTTTTAGAGGGCTGTAAACATGTTCAGTTCTGCTGTAGAGATGAACATTTTAAAATGGGAGTATTTGCTGATTGCCTTGCTTCGTTTTCTCAGCCCCATAAGGTTGCCACTTGTTAACATAAAATGAGTTTCTTCACCTTTTATACAGCCATGCCCTTCACAGGTGTAGAGGTGACACTGTTTTCTTATTCAGTTTGGGTTAATTTGATTGATTACCTTTCAGAAACGGTAACAGCATTTTTTTTGTTGCCAGCTGACACACACATACACAACTGTGGACCCGGTCTCTGTGGTACACACGTACACCGAGGCATTTTTCAGCCCATGACACCTTTCGTGAGCTGTTCAGTGACTGGAGGCAAACCGTCACATCCTCACTCGTTATCCTATATTTGACAACACTCGGGATACTTGTGGTCGACTGAGCATCTTTCCAGCGATGCCGCACATTCAGCCTGGCACAGAAATAGTTTACTGCCTTTCCCTAAGGCTCCTCAACAGGTTATATTCATTCACTTTCCTCAAGCACATTTTTCCACTTAGTAGCTGAGGAGTATAGTGTCTGCACACTGAAGCCTGCACGATTTTGCTCAGTAACGCCTTTCTTTCCCCGCCTGCGTCACTAGTATTTGCACAGATAATTTTATCTTGTCGACTCTTTGTTTTTAGATTTAAAGTGTTTTTATATTTGGTCACTTACCTTAAATATTTTGATTCATCTTTTCACAGTTTCATGTCTAACTGTAATACAGCAAGAAGAAAAAGCAGAGGTTCATGATTATTACATCAAGTAGCTTTTGCTCACAAGATCGCTTTCAAAGGGAGATATTTCTTCCTCTTCATGTTGGACAGTTGTGTCTTTGATCCAGAGGAAGGGGATAAGGCGTGTTTCCTTCTCCGAGCTCCTGACAGTATTCCCACTAGGCAGCGTTTGTTTACAAGTCTTCTTTTTCTTGTGTCTGCAAAGAAAAGGGGATTGTTTTCCTCAAGGTCTTATTCCACATTTTTTGGCACAGGCACAGCAGGTATTTATTTACTATTGCTAAAACATGACAGGTCTGCCAACAGTTAAGTTAAGTTTGTTCATGCATTTGGTTTGTTTTGGTTTGGAAATGCATCATGTGTAGACTTTTCCCTCGAGTGCAGGTTGATTGCACGGCAGAGAAACGACAGTTTACACCAGATTTAAAGATAATTATATCCATTTTATGTGCAGTTTTTTTCTTCATTTAAATGTTTTCAATCAGTCTCAAGAGTTGTACGTATTCCTTGGAGTATTGTTGTTTTCATTTATTTCAACTCTTGTTTAAGCCTTAAATCTGATGGACAGAAATCAGTTTAAAACAGCAACCAATGTTTCGATTTAATATGAACTATTAAATCATTGTCATTTGTTGGTTTGACCTTAAGAAGATAGCAAGAACTGGTTTACAGAATATAGTAAGTCAATCGTGTTTTCTAATAGTTGAAGAAATTAGGAAAAACAGATTATTTAGTAACTGAAATTGTCCATTTTAATAAAAAAGTAACTTTTATTTAATCAGTTTGATCAAAATTTGTTTCCCAGGGACCAACTAACTAATTAATCAGCTAATGTTTGCGTCATTTATCATAGACACCCTGCAAGCATTTAAAAAAAAATTTTTTTTACTTAGTGTAGCCAAGAATAAAGAACAATCTTTGGCTTTAGGACTACATCCATCCATCTTCCACTTATTGCATTGGGATCGTAGTTAAATCAGCATAAGCAGGATATTAATTTTCCCAGTTCTTCCTGAGTAAGATATATTAACCCTTGTGCCAGTTCTGGGTCTGTTCTGGGGTCTTCTCCCAGCTGGACATGCCTCGGAAACCTCCAAAGGAAAACACCCTGGGGGCATCTTGATCAGATGGCCGAAGCACCTCAGCTGCTTTATTCTGATGCTAGGGAGCAGTGGCTCCAGTCCAAGCTCCCTATGGATGACTAAGCTCTTCACCTTATCACAGAGCCAAGCAATCTCATTCTTTCGGTCACTGCCCACAGCTCGTGACCGTAGCAGTGGGCTGGAATGTAGATGAACCTTTAAATCGAATGCTTTCACCTCAGCAGTCTGGTCCAGTACCCACATTACTACTGATTCTACACCAACCTGCTGCAGCAACCCTCCACGATTTTTTCATTGATTAATAGAAAAAAATTCTATAAATCATGGCAATAGTTGGATCCATCTCTGGGGATTTAGCTCAATATCTGCTGGCTGACACATAACAGAGCAAAAGCTATATTTATTCTCCTGAAGTTCTCCAGCCTGAGTGATTGAATCCATACATTAATATTGTCTTCTCACTTGTTTCTCTTTATTAAACCATAAAAAGAACTCCCCGAGTTTGCGCGACAGACTGTCGCCACAGATTTAATAATAAAAAATGTGAGCCGTCTCTGTGGCGTGGAGCGCTCACTGCAAATTCGCCTTTTACTTTCATGCGTACTTTCACACTGATGTGTCTGATCTGGTAGCAGTTACAGGTGTCCTCAATGTCATTTAGCTGCTTCTCTAGTTTCAGCACAGCTGTCTCTTGGTCTGCTGTAACACTTAATTGTACTGAGGGATTAGCAGAGGTGTGTTGGCCCAGGTACATCTCTGCATACACAGTGGGTATCTAGAGAGAGAGAGACAACAGGGACTTTATTTCCATCCTTTACTGGGGAAAGCAGCACATGTTATAACGTTTGTTTATCCCACGTGCTTCGGTGATCCTACAGGTTGTAATATGCTGGCATAAATGCTATACACACCACTTTTTCTTTCGACTTCAAGCTTGTTCCTGCTCCAACTACTGCTAAAGATCTGATCTTATTCTCTGAAATAGAAAATAGAGCTTAAGAAATGTTGTTCTCGAGTGTTTATGGCTTTTTCCCTGCTCGTCATTGCACCTGATTTAATGCAAAAGCTCTGACCAGACCTTGTATTTTTGTTGCTCTAGCTCTGAAGGATAGAAGGGAACTGTTTTTTTTTTTTTTCTTCTTAAGGCCTACTTTTATGACCAGTAGACACACAAAGTGCCCCGTTAGCACCATGAATCACAGTGATGATCCGAGCTGAGCCCAGGCCATTGTTTGGCCATTGAGAGAGAGAGAGAAGAAAATGGGAGGGGTGAGTGTTGCTGAATGAGAGCTGAATGATGGTTTTCGCCTTTGACTCGCTTCACTGGCGAGGTGTGAGGCCGGCTATAATCAGTTGCGTCTGTTGTCAGGGCAACTGGTGGAATCTGCTTCCGTCTTTTTGCTCTATGAATGAATAAATGGTGCTTAAAGTTGATAAGAACAGAGAAAATTATCAAGACTTTTCATATGTAGGTACACAGATCTATCTCCCTGCCTTAGTCTCTCCCTGTCTGTGCTGTTGGATTAGGGATTGAGTGGGCTAAGCCGACAGTGAATAGACACATACACCAGCAGTGATGCCGGGTGTGTGAGTAACATGGTGTGGATTAACTAACACACAAATGCTGCACCCATCAAAGAGGTCCTGTGTTGGTTTCACACACACGGCTTTCCCCCCATTAATCATATCAAATGAAGGCGATTCACTGCCAGGCTTTCCACTCTGTGAGGACATGCATTTAGCTGTCTACTTAAATTTGGCTCAACCCGTCCAGCATTTTAGTTTTCAATCTCTTCAAGTGAGGACAGCATGCTGCCTGCCTCATTACAGCGGGCCGTGGTGATAGTCAGAAATGGAATGAGATCCATAAATATGTGGATGACAAGTCCATGTCCACTGGTGCTACACTGTAAAAAAGCAACAACAAAACAAAATATTTTTTTCCCCACAATGTTCCTGTTATTTTGAAATACCTGAAATATCAATAAAATTAAAAACTCAGGATGACTTCCGTGCAACAGTTAAAAACGATCCTGATGTTTAAAATGATTTCAGTTACTCTGAAAAATCCCAACTGTAATTTGTAAAGTGTTATCGTAACACTCCTCTTGAATGAAAGCCGAAAGTCGGCACTTCAATCACATCTCGATTGTTTGATTTAAAACCCACTATGTTGGTGTACAGAGGGAAAATTACAACGACTGTGCCATTGTCTAAAAACTGCATGTGGTCAGGAACACTTGGAGCTTCATCGTGTTCTGGTCAATTGTGTGATTATTAAGAGATTAATCAAACTAGCTGTTGTCTTTTGTGCCTATTGTAGTCCTGCAGTAATGTGACACTGTGCGGCGTAGCTGTTTCTACTCTGAAGCAATAATTCTGCTCATTGTGATGATTGCTGTTGTCGGATTCTCACATTTTAGCTGATTCTGGCCTCTCTCTTGGTGTTTTTGCTTGTTATATATTGTTGCACATTCACTGTTTTGGACTTTTGAGTTGTTGTCTGGACAAAAAAACGATGTTGAACATTAAATGTTTATCTGCTGACATTTTTGAATAACAATTTCAGCTCTCCATCTAGATTTAATTAAATAAAATACAACTTCATTTTCCAGTAGAGTGTTCTAATGTATTTTGTTGGCAGTAAATTATTACTGTTCTGAGGTGAGTTGAACGTCACCAATTAATCAGCAGATTCACTGATAATAAAAATCATTATTCGATGTAGTCTTGCATTAATGTGGTCCTGTTTGGCCTGGTTTATGTTTCTGCTCAGCAGCTGTGGAGTATTTGTTCAGCACTCTGCCACACTGTCATATGTACAGGTGCAAAAATCAGTATTTATTTAGGCAAAGCTTCCAGTTTATTTATGGATTTATGGGTTGTTTTTCATACATATTATTTAAATGTCATTATTTTTTCATTTTGGACTGCCAATTCAAGCAATTTAAAGACATCTTCTATATATGTTCTTGTTGGCGTTGTTGTGATTGTATGTGAGGTATCGCAATTTCTATTGCAAAGGTGCTAAATGGATCCAACCTAGCTCTGCAACGTGAGTGACCTCAGAGTCTGCCTCTGGCATTTGTTTATATTGTATTTGCTTGTGTCTGGAGTCACGTGATGGTCAGTAAGCTGAGCTGTACGCAAATGACTTAAAAGTACTTTGTCTGAAAGAAGAAATGAACAGAATATTGATCTGAAGTATAAAAATGCTCACAGGGGGGTGGTTTACATCAGAATTCAGGTGGTCATGCAAGTTGTAAAGAAATCTGGTTATGTCAAAGTTTATTTAACAACATGAACTTGATAATATATTATTTTTTTAAAAGAAGATAAAAAAAATAGATGTTTGAGTGATGAGTTGATTCAGATGAATGAGTATAAACAATATTGTTTTTAGTGTTAAAATATTGCATTTGGAACTGCTGCCTTGGTGAAACACGCTCTGCAGTGTGTAAATAAAGTCATAGTTATTTTCGTGGAGTCTCTGCCCCACTCACCTGCCAGTTCTTATGTAATTCACAGGTGGGAGGTGGTGGTGGTGATGGTGGGGGGATGTTGCATGTTGTTGTGTGCCAACTCATTCAGAATGCGTGGACACCTTTCAAGGCTACTATGCACGATGAGTTGTATCACCACGGCTGTGGTTTGAACTGCTGCCAACATCTCGGCGTACTCGGCTCTTTTAAGTGTGTTTGAGACTTTGCTGTGTTCGAGTTTAAAATGCAGAAGAGCATTCTTAATGAGGCATCCAGAAATGGAGCATCGCCCTTAGAGGAGTGGACTGTAACTGAACTCTTTCCTTTATACAGTGGGTATTTAAATACAAAATAATTTGTATAGTTTGCATCTCTCCATGATAAGCTCCTCATGATAAGTCTTAGTTACCTAAAATTTAAATGGACAGTTACTGATGTAGTGCTTTTGTGCAGACTAGAGGAGCAAGGGTTCGAACCACTAACATTCAGACCGGTAGTAATATTCAATATGTTGAGTGTTAAAAGGTTAAGAAAGGGAATGTCACCTTTCTATGGATGAAAGTCATACTATTATCACCGTCATGGGTATTCTGTTACCAGAGAGTGAAGTAGCTACAACCCCAACTTCAGGGATGTTCAGTATTTAAATGGATGAAGTTATGATGAAAATCACTCCCTGTACAGACGTTTTAAAGGGTAAAATTAGCAATAGAGATCAAAACTCATGAGTTATTCTCGTGGTTAAAGCCGGGGATTTTAACATGAGAGTCTATGGGGACTGACTTGTGTTTGAAGCCGGCAGAGCATCTGCTGGTTTTGGCACTTCAGCACTGGATTCATATTTTTTTTTTAACTCTAGAGGATTATAAATGGATAAAGATATTGTTTTCTTGTTTGTTTTTGTTTTTTGTTTTTTTCTGGGTTGTGCTGCTATTAGTTTCCAGATGAAGAGTGTCTTCAGTCGCCCTTTGTTTTGCATTTATACTCGGCTCAACAAAGCTTAACAGATTTAAGTGATTTCTCACAGCAGCGCTTGTTCTTGTTGGCATTAACAATGAGCTTCATCATCGCAGCTAGTGGCGATGCTACTGCCTGGCTGCAGTGCAAAAACATTGCTCTAACATTGTTCTTTCTCGTTTTTAGCTGCTAAAGCAGACTTCAAGCTGTTCTTAACATACACTGTCTGAGGTGAACTGTAGAGAGTCATGAAAAAATAATCAGCCAGACTGACAGTGTGTGCGTCACCGACTGAAACAGGCAGAATATAAATGGCTGTTTTTCTCTCTGCTGCACACTGACATTCCCATCTTTAAGTTAAAACTAAGAAAGTCTTTGAGCACTTTGACAATAAACTGATTGAACTTGGTTTCAACCTTGAGGTCCTGGTCTTTCTATGATTTGCCCTTTTAAAATAACTGGAAAGATACCACAGAGTTTCAAAGCACTGAGGATGACAAACTAGTTTTAATGCATGTGATATAAACGTCACTCGTGTGAGATTTGGAGATTCTCTTGCAAAAGAAACTGGGAGGAGGGAGCCTGAGGAAAGGAACAGTTAAGGAGTTCATCTGGATCTACAAACCCACATGTACAGTTTTAAAGTGGCTACTTTTTAGTAATGTGGCTTTTAACAGAAGGAGGATTTAGATGGAAAGCTGTAGCTGATTGTGCAACTTAATTGTGATGTGTGAAGGAGGAATTCCGCCGCTTCAGCTAGGTGGTGGATAGCCTGCTGGACAGGAAAGCTGGAGAGGAAAATAAAGAAATAAGATTTTTGCTCCTTGACCATAACAGAAAGCCTGAAAGAACACCGACTGTGGTGTCCCTAGATCCTGCTGAATCCATAATCCATAACTTTTTGCCTTGGGAGAAAACACCAGGCTTCTGTGGTAGTTTGGTGGTTGGATTTGCAGTATGTCAGAAATGACTGAGGATCCTCGTTGTGGCACATTATTACCAACATTACCTCTTCCTTTCATCTACTAGATATGAACCAACCTTAAAACTCCATACTTTCACCCATGTTTTTGCAGTTTCTGGATATTTTCCTGACACATTAATGAGGAGGATAAACTCCTGAACTCATACTTTGTCTTTTGTTTGGTTCTCGTACATTGAAGGCACAATTATACATTATATCTGGCACATTATATCTGACTCTATCAAATTAAAGCTGTTGAGAAGACTGGTTTAAATGTTTTATTTTATTACAGTGTTACTAAAATGTCTCCATGCAGAACAAATTGTGCACTATGCATATGATTTCATGAAAGGTCTCAGTTTGACCAAGCCAGTTATGGTTAACTTGGCTGCTGTGGTTAATAATTTTGTGAATACGGGTTACCTTTGCAACCTGGTTAGTGTGATTAAAATTTAAAAATGGGCCAGTGTTCCCTTAAAGGCCACATGATATACTCTGACCTTAACTTGTAAGCACTCTTTTGAAGCCCTAATCTGATTCTGATGGTCCACCTGTGGAGTTCAAACACTGACCTCGGCTTGTTTCGGCAGAAAGGGTTTCTCTCTCCTTCTCACTCGTTCCTCGTCTGCCACTTTCTGTCTTCATCACTTCCTCTTCCTCGCCCTTTAAATCTGTCCTTTTTTCTTTTTTTTGTTACTATTTTTGTCTTTTTCTCAAAATTATATAGCCTGGCACATCTGTGTCTTCACCCCGCTCTGTTTTCTGCGGGGCGTTTGAGGCCGCCATCTAAACGGGAGCTGCTGGATAATCTTTACTATGAAAAGCAGATTAAAATCTCAGATTACAAGAGAACAGGAGGGGGGATTACAACTTTTTCCCCCCTTTTTTTCCACCCATTGAGTCTCAAACTTGTATATGGGTGGGTAGAGCAAGTCGTATACAAACATATAAATGGCTCAGGCTGTGCTGAGGCTTTCCCGCTCACCCATAAACCTGTTTTCTCAGATACTGTAGGACATTTTTTTGTTCTAAGCTGAAGATTTGCTTATGTGGGTTGTTGCTATAAATGTAGTGTTACCAAATCATTAGCGAATGCCGAGCCCCCGTGATAGTAAACAAGTTGCCAACTGTTTATTGATTTTTAGCTCAAACTCCATCCAGTTACTCTCATTTTCAATCTGCTGGTGTGACTTATTGATTTGCTTCATTTCCTTAGCTTTTTAGCAGATTAGTGTCAGACTAAATCATCTCAGAGGGAACACATCATCACCTCTCGGAAGTTTATCGCAGCTTGAACCACAGCAAACCGCCAGCTGAGTCTTAATGTTCCCTTGAATTGTGGGAAATGATCCAAATGAAATGCAAATAAAGTAAAGTGAACTTCAGTGTGCCTCCCTAAATATAGCACGTTATCATCAAATATCATTAGCACAGACATTAGGGTAATTGCATCAAACACTTAAAGAGTGCCACCATCCACTGTGACTTCAGAGTAAGCCATGTGTGCTCTCCTACTGAGACATTTTCATCTTCATGCTCTAAAATGCACAGATTGTGTTATGAAAGGCTGCCGTGGGCTCTTATTCATCTCAGGCTGCAGACAAGTAGCAGCATCCTCTTAGCATGTGGAGGCAAAAAGGTTTTTGCAGAACGTAGCCTGAATGTTTAAAAGCACATAGCAGAACGGAAAGTGGAACATGTTTTTTTTAGACATGCGAGCGGTTCAGCTTCTGCAGTGAGGGAGAGGTCGGTCGGTCAGTGTGACATTTTTCACAATTTATTCATGAGTACTTTATGTTTAATGGTGCTCAGCCTGACGTCTAATGCTACACGCAGGTGAGATTTTTGACTTTTTCAAATGCTCCACAACAATTTGGTGGATTCACGTTGTCAAGAGGATAATCTTTGCTTCAGTCCAGTGATCAGGCGCGTGATGATCCAGTGTCAACATCAGCAAAGCTTATTCCTTTAAGTTTCAGCTGTACTTTGTGTCTGGAGCTTATGAGAATCCTTAACCTTTTACCTGTCAATATCTCGTAACAGTCACCAGATCACGTCTCTGGGTTCAATGGTAGTGTGATAAAGGCTATCTCGGCAGGTCACCCCTGAGGACTGGAATGTTGGAAATGTGAACCAAAGACAATGCACACGCCATCTGTAGCATCCTGTTTATTGTTCGAGTGTGTGTGTGTGTGTGTGTGTGTGTGTGCGATAACAATTTGAAAGTCATGATATATTGATTATAATTTTAATTTATATATGTTGTTTATAAACTTAGTTTGTTTGTAATGACTTTAAGATATTTGATGTATTGTAATGCTTGAATTATGGAGTTAATTATTAGGGGTGAGGGGAAAACATCAATACTTCATAGTATGGTGATATTTTGTATAGTGATATTACTGATTCGGGGACATCAAATAGTTAAGATATATCATATATTTTATTAAATAAGTTAAAACAATCTCGCTGATGAGATGTAACTGTTC
>VURO01019614.1:8017-19098 GCA_015108175.1 Pelvicachromis taeniatus
AATTAACAACATAGAATGATAAACATAGATACTATAGAATTTATTCAAAGGGCCTGTTCATGCTCACTGTTCTCACCGGATGATAGAAGTGACGTCACTTGCAGGAAGGCAAGCCGTGGTTTGGCGTTTTTTGGGCAAGCTGTGCACATTTTCAATTTACGTAGGTTTACATGTTTGCTATGGCAGCCTCAGCTATTTCAAAAATTGACAAGCTTGAGGCAAGCCTGTCTGTATGGGCAGAATCCATGGAGAAAGATTTCTGCAGCAGTGCTGGAGAAGATCGCAATGATGAGTAGAAATTGATGTAGCTGTGCAATATGAGCACATCGGTGTGAGAAGTGACCAATGCAGCGAGCATAAATAGGGTTTAAGACTCTGTCAGGCTGTCAGCCAGCTCCCCTGCACTGAATCTTCTCCCATATGTTACTGCGGTGAGCACTGTGTAAATCAGTCTGCATGAAGCTGCAGAGACACACAACCATTAATCAATGTGTATTATATTTGTTGTGTTGTAATCAGTTGCACTGATGGAAAAATGCCTGTTCCAGTTGGCATCATGTTGGAGTTTATGTGAAGATGAGTCTGAATTTACTGTGTATATATTTTTGGAACTAAATTTGAAAGACTGAGGCATTTCATGTTGAAAAGCAGTCGTTAAATGCAGTTTTGACACATTTGTCACTCCAAGTTAGTATTACTGGGTCTAATATCGCAGGTTGGTAAATAAACTGTCTTACCTCTTTGATAAGATACAGTTTTATCTTCAGTTGTCTGCATGTTGTCCCTCCAGGCTTTAACTGTTTGGTCATGGTTGTGGTCCAATGTAAAATTTGGTTGGCCTACACTGAATCAGGTTGGTAATCAGTGTGGGCGAACAACGGAATAAAATTGCTGTTTTCTAGCTTCCTGGCATGGTCCTCACTGACACTGATTCATGTTCCTCAGTCTACTGGATTAAAATGGAGGGTCGTCTCTTCATTTACTCGTTGCCATGGTGAATCCTGGCATTGGAGCTCCACTGATGATGGCTACTCAGAATTGATTCAATTAATAACTAATTGCTGTGATCAACTTTTGTGGCACTCAAAACTGAGTTTGTTAAACCTACTTTCTAGAACAGGGTCAGAGTCGCCTCCTGCTGGCTATAAGAAAGGGTGCAGGCTTAAGGAACTTGTACGTTTCATTTTTCAGACCTGGAGCTACATCTATCTTTTAAATACAGTCTGTGTCAAATTAGAAGTCAGAGCTAAATGCACTTCTCACTTTGTGGCTAGACTAATGGTTCCTTAGAACGCTGGTATAGCAATAGGCTGTGATTAATGTTGCACTTGATACTTCATGTTTGCAGATTCAAAGTACTATAGATTTAAATTCTTAGCAGACATTCAACTTGTTTCCAAATATAAAAAATTGGCCTGAGGCATTTTAAAGGCACTGTATGTGGTTGGGTTAAAAAAAAATGTAAGCATATAAAGCTGCTAAATGCGGTGTGGATGTTGTGTGGTTGTTCTGCTCTGAGATCCAAAATGTTGCTGGCTGCATTAAATTTGGTACAGTACATGTCAGAATCAAGCCAAGGATTAAACTAAGAAGAAGTGGGCTTGGAGCTCTCATGCAGTGACCACAAGCCAGAAAACGCTGCCAAGCAGCATTTGAATTTTTTTTATATGTACATTTGTTAAGCAGCAACTGGTGAACAGAAGACAAAGGCTTAACTGATCAGTAGATCCTTTACTACTATAATGATTGCATTCAATCATTCAGAGCTGCTCTGGTGCTCGAATCACGTGTAACTGAAGACAACTTGTATCAGTTAAACAGTTTATCTTGAGTTTCTTTCTTAGAAAGAATCATTCGGATCAGTTTAAATCAGCTTTGTGCTGCTCCTCTGCTTATCTTTTTCCTTTGGGAGTCTAACCAAAGTTCAGAGTTTGTGTGTTTTGAAATGCTTTAACATTTATTTTTGCAGGTGAACACACTAAAGTTGGCACTGGAAGGAGTGGAGAAGGAGCGGGACTACTACTTCAGCAAGCTGCGAGAGGTGGAGCTGCTCTGTCAGGAACAGGGGGAGGAAAATGCCCCGTTTGTAGATCGGCTAATGGAAATCCTGTACGCCTCCGATGAGCAGGTCAGTCCGGGCCTTTAGATTGATCCAAGCAGGATTCAGGACTCCTCGTGCTCATTCTTTGTTGAGGAAATCATGTGGCTTCAATTCAGTGTTTGTGTGCAGTCACATGCACTTCCCTCAACTCTCTCTTTTTTTTTTCCTTTTTTAGGAACGAGGAGAGCTAGCTGAGGGTGACGGACAGGAAGTGGACCAGCAAGCGCACGAGGAGGTGCCAGACGATCAGCAGGAGGAGCAGGATGAATACTGACTGCCATCATCCTTCACCGCAGTTACACCCCCCTCTCTCTTTATTTTTTAATTTAATTTGTTTTTTTTTTTTTTTTTGGGTACCCCCTCTGCTCACTGTTCAATGTTTCTTGTGACTTTTGGTGAACTGCTGTGGCGGGTTTGTGGCGATGACCTCCACCAGCAGACAAGCTCAGACCATCAGAGGACTGTGTGGGCGCAAAGTCAATTCAAATCCTGCAGTAGATGTGATGAAATGCTGAAGTTTAGACAGGTAACCCCTACCTGTCAGTGCAAGTGTTAACCTCCCTGCTTTTTTTTTTTTTTTCTTTTCATATCAACAATATTAATCATAAGAATGCAATAAGCAAAGCCCTGGAAGGGCTCGTAGTAGCTCTTATTTAACCTCCTTCCATATGTTGCACTGACATTTGACTTTGTATTGGACAATCTGTCCATAGACCTTCACCGTATTTATTATTGTTGTTATTAAGCCTTAGGAATAGTGCAAGGATCTGAATTGCATCCTCATGAAGGAGGATAATAAAATGTAGTTAAATCCCAACTGTATGACTCTTTCACAGCTGTCATTACAAATTACAAGATTTCAGATAATCGGTGTGCTCGGCTTAGCGTTTGTTCCCACCACACAAGGTGGTTTTAGTGATAGAGATTTAAACCGTAAACATAGGGAAGGAAGAAACATCATTGTGGAGTAGTCTTATTATGAAGCAGCAGTTTTAAGTTGTAAACCTCCGCTGGAACTGTTGGGAATTGTTTTTTTTATTATTATTTTTAATCACAGGTCTTAGGGAGATGTCAGTTCACTGAGCAATTTGTTACACTATATTCCAGTAAGTACATTGTATACCCTTTCTTAATATTGCATTTACTAATATTGAACTGGGCAGTGCACCACGATGCTTTAGTCATATATTATTGTGTAAATGAAAAAGAATGTAAACATGTACTGTCAATAATTAATGAATGGTAAATGTTTTGTTTTCTTTTTTTTATGTCCCACTCATTATGCATTCCCCGACAAAAAATCGTGTTGCATGTTTGCATTTTATTTGTGAATAACTTGACCTGCTTTTTACATATTTAATAAAAAAAAAGTAAAAAAAACATGTTAAGTGAGCTTTTGTATGTTTAACCTGCTCTTTGAAAGATGTTGAGATTCGAATGGATTTGCTGTAATAAAAATTACGTTTTGAGTCCACGGGAGGTTGTTGTCCGTCCATCCATCCATTTTCTTCCACTCACTCGGGGCCGGGTCGCAGGGGCAGCCATGTATGCAAAGAAGCCCTGGCCTCCCTCTCCCCAGCCACTTCTTCTGGCATATAAAGGTAAACACCAAGGCATTCCTAGGCCAACCGACAGATGTAATCTCTCCAGTGTGTCCTGGGTTTGCCCCGAGCCTTCTTCCAAAATTGCCGCCTTATTGTGGTGGAGGTATTTATTTGTCCCAGTGATCCCAGGGGCTACGTTGTCATGGGGTCTTTTGTTGCCCCCTTGTAGTGTCTCCCAAGGCTAATTGGTCCTGGGTGAGGGCCAGATGGAGAGTGATTCAGTCCCATGAAATGAAAGGAACCAAATCAAGGGACGTCTACCCTGCCTGGGACAGTGTTACCGGGGCTCCACTCTGAAGCCAGTCCTGGGGAGGGGACTTAAAGGAGAGGGAACAGATTACATGGGTCCACTCTTATGTAGCCCCACTACCTGCAGGAGGTGCTGTAGAGGCCTCTTTTTGAGGCTTCAACTCTTCTAGGAAGGGCTTTCTACAAGCTTTAAGAGTGTTTCTGGGAATTTCTGACCTTTCTTTTAGCTGTTCTATCGGGTTGAGGTCAGGACTCTGCTCAGGCCAGTCAAGTTCTTCCACACTCCAACTGCCAGACAGAAAAGCATGAAGCGTCCTTCCAGAGAACATGTCTCCAATGCTCTAGAGTCCAGTGGCAGTGTGCTTTACAGTACTGCATCCATTGCTTTGCTTTGGTCGTTCCCAATTGCTTCCACTTTGTTATAATACCACCAACTGTTGACTGTGGAATATTTAGTATTGCGGGATTAACACAACAGGACTTGTTGCACATGTGGCATCCTATCATGGTACTATGCTGGAATTCACTGAGCTCTTGAGAGAGCTCATTCACAAATGTTTGTAGAAGCAGTTTGCATGCCTAGGTGTTTGATTTTACACACCTGTGTCCACGGAAGTGAGTGGAACACATCAGTGATATGGATGAGTGAGTGAATACTTTGGGCAATATAGTGTATCTAGTACAGCATTTATAGTTGGTTTTATCCAACAACCAAAAGAAAAACTCCTTCTATATTATCATTGATTAGATTTACTACAAACCATTTTTTCTCATTTGCCTTCGACAAGTCAAATTTTCTTGAGAAAGTCACAAACATGCATTTATTTTTCTGTTTAGTTTTATTTTACAATTAAGAGGCAATTTATGTGAACAATTTCGAGTGTCCAATTGAGGTGCATGTCCTTTTACTGTGGGAGACCACACAGAACTACCATGTTGCTTTTACAGTCTTCGTTCCAGTAAGACTCATTGAAATCAATCTATGACGGACAGAGTCAGATTGTAAAAACTGTCTTTTGATCTGACTGTCAAAACTGCAAGGTAAAGACCTCACGGTATTAGGGAGAAAACTGACAATTAGACAGATGTAATCTTTCCAGTGTGTCACCTAGGACCACCAAGGCCTAAGTGGGAACAGTGGGAAGGAAAAACTCCCTTTTAACCAGAAGAAACCTCTGGCAGAACCAGGGTTAATGAGCGGTGGTCATCTGCCGCAACCTATGCACACTATTTTGAAAAGAGTGTTGTAACTTCCTATGTAAATAAATATTTTCCTGGCTCTGTTATTCAGTGGTTGTGCAGCAAGTGACTATCTTCCTTAAACCACAAAACATGGAAAAGAAGATTCTTGGGTTGATTTTCACAGCTCTGCTTTTAAGGCCTCCAAAATAGCTGGAACGACAGTCACATTGTTTTCCATCACAGTCTGAAGCACATATTTTGATCCAAATTCTTGACACAGTTCTTTGTAGATTCTGATGTGCCAATTTATTTTACACTATTTAGTACAGGGTAACTCAATTCTTCTACAATCCTCTCCTCTTTTGTAGAGGTTTCTGCACAGTCCTGCTCAAGATTTTTTACTTCAGTGATGAGAAAATCAAGATTGTTGGCATTGCTGACCAGATTTGTGTTTTGCGCACCTGGCTGAGTGAGGATCTTTATGCAAGTCTTAATGCATGCTCAATCATCCATGTAAGTAAATCTCAAGAGGTTGATTCTGTTCATCTGGATGTAGCGTTTTCGGTGGGAGTAACGTTTCGTCACTCATCCAAGTCACTTCTTCAGTCTCAGCTGACTGCAGATTTCCCAAATCTTATAAACAGTAAATTTGCATAATGACAGAAACTGAAGGAACAATGGGCTGGAAGGTAGATAGACAGATAGATATAATTTTATTTCGAACATGCAAATATAATTGAAATAATAACAGAAAAAAAACAACAACAAAAAACCAACAAAAAAACAAAACTTAAAAATCATCAAGTTTTCATGTATATATCTGTCTACAGAATACGTGTGCTCGAAAAGGAGTAGGATGAAGTTTACACTTTTCTTGTACCTACCCCCTTATTTCAAATTTCTACTACTGATCAAAGGCCATTAATTAATGGCCATGAGTACCATTCACAGAGAGTTAGGAAATGTCTGCAGTCACTGCATTGTAAGATGGTGAAAGATATACCCTTAGGTCCCCTCCTCGATTCAGAGATGGTCTTTCGCTTTTCACATAAATGGCTTCCTTGACTCCCTGCTCGAACCAGCGTACCTTCATTGATCAATGGCCTTTGATCAGTGGGCCTTGATCAGTAGTTGTTAATCAATGGTCATGAGAATTTGCGTATTAATAAACTGACCTCCCAGCCCATTGTTCCTTCAGTGGTGCTAGTTTCAGTCATTATCCAAATTTACTGTTTATAAGATTGGGGAAACCTGCAGTCAACTGAGACTGAAGAAGTCGCTTGGATGAGTGATGAAAGGTTTTTCCCACTGAAAACGCTACGTCCAGATGAACAGAGTCAACCTTTTTGGATCTTTGTGCAAGGTTTTCTAGGGCCTTGTTGAACATCTTTATCTTCCTCAAAGTTAGGGAAGCTAAGACTCGTGTCATTGCTGTCACAATTTCAGACTTTTCTCAGACTTTTCACATCCTTATTGTGTGAAAAGTGAAACTGAATAAGAAATTAAACCTTATCTTGTGATGGATGGTTAACTTGTAGAAAAAAAAGTGTTTAGATATTTTACTTAAAGTAGGTTAATAGTTCACAGGTTGTAATATATATGAAGTAAAAATGACAGTTTTTAGAATCATATACATGATATCGCTGGATAACAGTTACTGAGTTATTGCTGTCTATATCTTTTTAATGTTGAAGCTACTGATTATTTTAACTATTTATATATTGCTTGGTAGGTTGAGTTATAATAATGCACTTAATTTTCGAAATAATAAAAGTAAAATAAAATTAAATAAAAGTAGTATGAAGTAAAAATTGCAATAATTGGATTCAAAATGTGACATGACTTGTTATAAAGAGTAGTAACGTGGCCTTTATATTTACTGTTGTAATGATTTTTGGACTTTTACCGGTACCTGTAGATTAATACACCCTTTGGTACATGTTTTCACTTGTGCAGTTCAGCTGTGTGCAGAAAAGTAAAGTAAAGAAGAAAACTGTGGCATATTAGCAGTTCGAGGAAAAGTGAATCAATCTAAATTTTACAGACATGCTTAATTTTAGCATTTGACTGCTTTGGTTGGAGTGATTCACACACATCCGCCTCCGGTCCACGCTGGTGAATTATGAAACGTACCTCCAGACTGGGTAAGCGCCACTAGTTTGTTCCTGCTCTTAGCAAACTACTGAGGGAGGAAACACTGGTAACTTCACAAAGATGGGTTCAAGAAATATTATGTTCCTAATGACGCTTTGGGAACACGCACACAGACCACTTCAGTAACTCTCCATTGTCAGTTTTTGTCTCAATGAGTTCCAGGAAGGTAAGAACTCTGGTAATTAGCTAGCCAGTTAACGCTAATCAATGGAGTGCAGCTAGTTAGCTTTAGCAGCCCATGTTATCCGGCTTTGCCCGCCCACAGCGGAAAGGGGTTTACCAGCCATGCATGTGTTGCCAGAATCATATTTTAACTATTAATAACAGCAAAGATATTCGCTGGCATTTGTAATTCGCCAGTCAGAGTAAATCCAGGTGAAATTATCATCAAAGCCTCCAGCAGGGTTATAATAGCGAAAACCGTTAAACGCTTTTTTTGGGTTTTTTTTTTACCCCCCCCCCTTTTTTTTTTTAAGCTAACCCCTTTTACTTCATTCATTTTCGGCAGCGTAAAAGGTACTCCAGGGACACAAAGTGTGTTTTCTTTCCCGATGATGTCCAAAATGCACTCCCGAAAGTGGGCAGGGAGCCCTCTTCACTCTCTTCCCTGTCATCCGCCAAGAGTTGGGAGAAGTGTGGAGACAGTTTTTTGGATAGTCCGATGACAAAGGTGATAAAGATCAACAGCACTCCGTCCATCTCTTAGCATTATCACCCTTCTGCGCCAACTGTGTTGATACTGTGGATTTCTGTTTTTTGTTGCAGATCATTCCGTCATCAGGAAGAAAACTATCTGCTCTAAAGAAGCTGAAACACTTACCTGCTGCAGGTATCTTGCTCAGTTTGCTGGGCTTTCTTGCTGTGTTCCATCTCAGACTTTTTTTTATCTTCTATCTAACCTCACGACTTTTAATACTTAATACCTCATACTTAAGTGTACAGTACTGTTCACAAGTCAGGTAGCTCTCATTTCTTTTAAGTTTGTTAGGAAAATGGGTACAGCAGTTATAAAATAATTAGGCTGTGGCAGCAGGTAGTTTCCTTATAATAGCTTCCTGAAGCTTTCCAGATGAAAAAGAGCTCATATATGCCGTTTCAGAGGGCTTTTACTTTGAAATACAAAATCATATTTATTAGTTATTGACTGGGAAACACTGTATATGTGTGCATATTTGCACATTTTTGCATATTTTTATTTATTATTTGAAATGTACTTTTCATATTGATTTCTGTATCATTGCTTATTTAATGAATCATTACATCATTAATGACAGAGTGAATGTATTGGTTAATGTCGAAATCACCTTAACCTGAAGGTCACTTATAACTGGGTTTCTCTTAATGTAATACCTAGTATATGCACGTAACACAAAACATGGGGCATGCTTTATTTATAGTAATCATTAAAACATGTGCAAGCCTAAATGGAGATAATATCTGAGGCAAAAACAGAGTTTGTACAATTCTAACAAACTAGAAAGTCAATATTTATATGACCACGTTTATTCTTCAGCACAGCCTCAACTCTGGTAGGCAAGTTTTCTTGTAATTTCTGAAATAGTCTTCAGAAGTAAGTCTCCAGTTTTAACAAGCACTTCATAGTGATTGAATTCTAACATTACATTGTCCCCTTCTGTATGTTTCCCAGTTCAGAGCAGTTCCCCTCACCGTGATGAGGACCCAGTGAACATTGCATGGAGCTCCAGTGACTCTGAGCAGTCTGATAATGAGACCCAGGAGCAGCATCCATCCAGAGTTGCTGCACAGAGGCAGCAGCAGTGTAACAGTCGAGGGAGACCCACAGCTTCCACTCAGTCTTACAGCAGAGCACTGCTCATGCTCAGTGCTGATAAAGGTAAACAATGAAGTTGTGACTTGCGGAGGGAGAAATTTTACATTTCAGGTTATTCTAACTGAAGTTTCAAACATTTCTTTTTTTTGTCTTTTTTTTTTTAATGACAAAACAAAAAGTTTCTGAACTTTAAATGTGATTTATAGTGAAACTTGCTCCTTCTTTGTTTTAGTCTTTAAGAGAAAAAAAGCATACGTTGGTGTGCTATCAGTCTTCTTCATTTAGTTTCTTTTTTTTTTTTTACAGTTAGCCATTTTTTTAGAGGGGCAGAATGGATTGGACAAACTAACGTAACATTTAAATGTAAAAGTTGTTCTTAATATTTAGATGACTTTACAGTCACATTCAGCTGCTGCTCATTTGCAGGTTTCTCTGCCTTCAGTTTTTTTATTTAATAACTGAAAAGCATCCCTTATTCAGTAGAGATCAGGTGACTGATTTAACCGTTTCTTTGCTATTGGATTGTTATTGCAATATGTTTTGGGTCATTGTCAAGTCAAGTGGCTTTATTGTCATTACAACCACGTGCAGTGGTGTAGTACACAGTGAAACGAGGCAACGTTCCTTCAAGACCATGGTGCTACATATGACATATTGCTTATTGCCTGTAATGCTGGGTAATAAAGTAAATTAGCTAATTTCCTAGAAAGCTGAACTGTTCCTTTAACTCAGTCTGCTTTGTGGTCTTTTTCCAGACTTTTCTTGGTAAAAGCAATTGACTTAAGGTTATAAACGTCTGTTACATGTTAACAGCTCAGCTATCTCTATAACCTGATAAACGCCATAAGATAAAATTTACAGCACTAGCACAGTTCTTTCTTTCATTCCTAGATGACCTTCCTGTTATTGACACAGACAGCGATCTGGGTGATGAGTCTCAAGAAGATGTTGAAAAGCACTGTGGGCAACAAATCTCAGACTGTGATTCCTCTGAAGAGAAGCCAAATGAATTTCCTCCTAAAACTGAAGATGTAAGTAAAAATGAAGCTATCTGTGCGTGAAAGTGTTTTTGTTTTTTTAACATAATGTGAGACACTGATCTGTAGAGGGCACAGAACAGGTGGACTTTGTTCTGTTTGCATTAGGGGACACTAGGTGGTGCCATAAGCCTTCCTAAGCGCTTACTAATTTAGTCCAGTACATTACCAACTGTGTTTCTTGTCAGCTGACTGCCAGTTCATGCATTTATCTAAGAAGTGCTCATATGTATGTTTTAACAACTTTGCAAGAGAATACTGTTCACTGCTAATCTGATGGCTTTGTTTGCAGCTGTAGCAGATAGTGCATGAAAGCTTGTGTTATTGTGTAAGGTACTATGCAGATATTATATTTTATTGTTGATCTCAACATTGTTGGGGTTTGTTTTGTTTTTTTCAGTAATTTTGTGTTCAGTTTGTTGCAGTTGAATGTTTAGCCTTGAAACCACTAGGTGGAGAATTGTCTCAGCCATATTTTGATGTCCTAAGAAGGTCCCATAGCCTCAAACCAGAGTAGTTTCTAGATTCAGGTTATATTCTGTCAAATTTCAGAAGCTGAGCCAGCAGTAAAACACAGGTTTAATGTGAAGGGCGAAGCAGATCTGAACACTGGGGCTAATTTATGCGTGACATGAAACTCTTACTTTAAAAAAAAATGCATTTGCCTCTTTTTAAGTACAATATGTAAAGAATTGCATAGTTTCCACTCGTGTTATTTATAGAAATCAAAACACTGTAGAGCTGCAACACAGAGAAAATGGAAATTATTGAGTAATATTTAAGCGTTTCTGGTTTACAGATGTGCAGATTTTTGCTCCTTTTTTGCACTTTGTCATAGTAAATTAAATATTTTTGAAGTGTTTTTTGTTTTTTTAATCCAAAACATAATTTATGCAATGGAGCCATCAGATTAATCAATATGACTGTGAACTCTCTCACTGTTTGATTTCATTATCACTGGC
>VURO01019614.1:19118-30911 GCA_015108175.1 Pelvicachromis taeniatus
CCCTGGTTTTTCCCCCCCCCCCCCCCCCCCCAGAGCTGGATCAACTGCTCCCGCTCATAAGCCATTCAGAGGCACTGTTTGTTGAAGGCAGGGCTGGCATGGTGAGAATGTACAAGGAGTGGTGTTTTGCTTGTAGACCACACACATGCAGCTAAGTTGTCAGAGCACATATTACAATTAAAAAAAAAAAAAGATCAGCAGGTTGTGGCAAAACCGAATGAATGCGGTTGACTAGATAGCGGTTTATGAGAACGCCGTTGAACACGAGGATGGGTCTGATTGAAGCCAGTGATCATTGGTATTGGTATAGCCCTCTGCCTGCCACTTACGCTCATTTATTGAGGCTGCAAGAAGCACTAACTCGATATATCGAGAGGAAGCTTGACGAGAGATTAACATCAGTCCCGCAGACCCCAGCTACTTCCTCTTGTCACACTTATAATTTGCTGTTATCAGCTCTTTGGGGTCAAAAAAAATATAAGATCAACAAACAGGAGGCTTGTGGTCAGAGGCCCTCTAGAAAGAAGCCTTTAGAGTCCTACTTTTATTGAGTTTAATATAGTCGCACTGAAATATGTGTAAGAGGTAGTTTTGGCAATTTAAATGTTGCATATTTGAAGGAACAGTACGTAGCTTTCTTGCATCCAATTATCATTATGGTTCAGTTTAGTATATGCACATTAAATATTGACTTAATTAGAATATCAGAAACTTCTGACCTATTTGGACTTTTTATTTGCTGCCCGGAAAGCTCACTTACACATTTCCAATTGTAAATCAAACCGGATCTAACAGGATATGGGAGGGGGAGGAGGGAAGGATCCTAATCGTAGGCAAAATTTACTACTCCAGATAAACGCATGGCTGAGTCACTTGATGTGCTCCTGCCAGATTTCTGTGTTTTTGTACTAGCCGCTAAGAAAGGACAGGCGGAGCTGTATAGGCGACTCCGCGCTTCAAGGCCAAAGGGGATGGCTGCTTCCCAGATGAAGTGTGTTGCTCGGTCTGACGCCCACCGACATCGGCGCTTAAAGGGTCAACCACCCACACCACATTAGAGCTCTTGAAGGGCTATAAACAACTTTTTTACTACTGTTTGTTCAGGAACTCTTGAGTGAGTGGAAGAGGCTGCATAGAGCTGTGTACTTATAATGCTTTCAGTGCTGGGTGAAAACATTTTTGAGCCGGGGCCAGGAACATAGTGTTCCTTTTCTCTGTAGCTGGTTGGAGTGTGACGTCTGCTGGCAAGCTGCCTAGCAGGGTCAAGTTGATTCAAAGAAGAGAGCATATTGGCTGACAGGGCCTGGTATGCTGGTCTTGTCTGCACATGACAAGAACTCAGGTTTCTCGTGGATTTTTCCATGAGAACAGATTCCTTCAGGTGTAGCCAGCAATGATACAGCAAGAAAGATTGTTTAGTGCACTAATTTGACATTTAATCAGCCTGACTGCATGTCGGTGGATCATCCGCTTGATTTTTGATATTGATTTTATTAATCATTCATTACTTATGAATATGTTACAGATTGATGAACCATTTCTAAAGTGTTATTTTTTTGTCTTATATATAATATACACACTTACACTTTAATAGGGATGGGTGCTCCTATTATTGAAATGAGTGCATGTGCAAACAATAAGCTTAGACTTCTGATTGCTTTAAACACTGTTTCAGACAGTTTTTCTATTTTAGCTCTGTACAGAAAGAGGATGTCCTAAATATGGTCACGAGCGCAGCAGCCTCACTCACCTGCTGACACCTTCTGTTTACAAGGGCCAGCCAATCAGAAGAAAGGGGAAGGGATTTAACACTAAGAGGGTCATTTTGACCCCATCCTGTAACAACAGCAGTAATGGCAAAGATGTAATTTCTTGAAGAGGTTAGGTTGTTAATTTTCATCTAATTTTGAACATTTTAAGTAAGAGTTATTTTAAGATTCATTTTTTAATTCGTTTTATTAGTTTTATTAATGATTTACGGCATTTTATTACAGAACGCAAAATAAGAACTACACATTACAATAAGAGTGAAACAAATAACACAATGAGACATATAAGAAATGTAATTATTATAGCATTATATCACAGCATTACAATATATTATGAATATTCTAATAGGAAAAGTTATAAATACATTTTGGATAAATTGTGGCAGACTAAAATAAAACTGTAAAAACAACGCTCTCATTGTAAATGAGATTGACCAGCTGATTGCCTGCATTTTAAAATTGACCTCACAGCTAGCCACAAAAAAAAACGTAAGAAACACATTTTAAGTAATTATTGTAAAAGTAGAACAGTCAAAAGTTTTCATCTCCACATCTGCCTCCGATCACCAAACCTACAGCTTCACATTCAGCGCCCATATTGCTCCGTCATGTTCGCACCTTCACTTCCTCCGCTCTTCTGCTCAGGCCAGAAATCGTTTGGCTGCTGTGCTCTGGATTTATTCTGTTTGCTCAGATTAGTTCTCCACGCTGTGGACTCTCTGTTCAGTTCAGCCATGATTCCCCCGCTGCTCTGCACAGCCAACAACCCGCTCTGTTCGCCACGTGTTCTGTCGCACACTCCTCACTCTGGTCCAGCTCAAAATCCCATCAGCCCGGCAATAATTATTCATGTCTTATCTAACAGTAGGGCTGGGCAAAACGATTATTTTCCGAATCGATGAATCTAGTGATTAATTTTTCGATGCATCGATGATACATGTTACTGCTAAGCAGCTTAAATTAGTTTTGCATTTACGGAGGTTGGGTGTTTATCTCTGAGTGTATGTCTACGTGGGGGTGTCTGGATGAATTAAAGGGTAAAAACCAGCGTTAGTAAAAAAGTTGAAAACTTACAGTCGTTTTATGATAGGCCATTTCCACCTTACAAAGCTGGCAAACGACTGAATCACTTCCTTTTCAGTTAAAATATCCCCATACTGTAGAACTGTGTGTTCGGGGGGCGTGGTTTAAGTCGACATGTTACCGCTACTCGCTGCTGCCGTGTGTTTTTTTTGAAAGTGACGACGCATCGACGCAAATTTTTTACGTCGACGTATTTTACGCGTCGACGTAAGCGATTACGTCGACGAGTTGTCCCAGCCCTATCTAACAGTCTCTATATATTTATTTATCAGACACATCTAGCTAGCTGTAGCTCGTATTGTAGCAGGCTTTACACACAACCTCACAATGAGTGTAAAAAAATCACGCTTCTAAGCAACACGCTGTGCTGCAGTAGTGGTTTTACAGTCATTTCTCTGGGGTCAAAATGACGCCCACAGTGGTTCTAGGTAAAAGTTGTCCCAATTCTTTTGATCCCACACACCTCAAAATTGAGTATTTGATGAATAAACCAATTTTGGAAAATGGCAGAAAATATGAGATAATAGAGTTTTAATTTAACAAAGCTACAGGATTTTTAAAATGCCAAGGGGCTCAAAATGACCCCCTTGGCAGTTTCTAGTGTGAAGTTTTTTGAGAGGTTGCACTAAGGCCCACGATAAGACAGATAAGGGTTGTTATAAGATGTAAATCATTCAGAGCTCATTTAGTAGTTCTAGAATAGAAATGGAGAGCTGGATGTCAGCATATAACATACAGCTGCATTTGACTGCACTTGAAGACTTCTAACGTTTTCATTCAAAAATGTCAAACTGCAAAATTAGAACTCTTCTTCACATGAAATAGTCAATAATGTTCCCTTTGTTCCCAGGTTAAAGAGCTTGAGATCTCAGGGTGTGTGTCTGATGGAGAGGATATTGGAAGCCCAGTGACCTCAAGCAGACTGGACTCTGAGATCTTTCCTCTCCAAACTGGTGAGTGCAGCAAAAAGTCAATCAGCGATTGGGTGAGATCTGCTCAGGCGATGCTGCAAACGCCCCAGAAACCAGTCAACAGACAACCCAAGACTCCAGAAGACTCTGCCAAAAAGAGAAGAAAGTTTGAAAGGTGTGAATTTTGTTCCAGTCCACTGTTTTTAAATGCGTAGTACCTCTGCTGATACACAGCATATGAGCGTATTATATTACTGCACCTAATTTAGTTTTATAGAAGTTTGATGTCAGTAAAGTTACATAACATTAACATCACACAGTTGAGCCTTCAAAATTATTATAAAGTTATATCAGTGACATTCAAGAAACCGCACTGATCTTTGCAGCCTTCATGGAGTTAGAGTTTCTGCAGGACGGTGTTAGTTTTAATAAAAATTGCACCTGAGTGTACCATATGTGTGTTAGTGCATTGCTTCACAATACGAACAAAGAAAGAAAGATGTATTGCTTGCAGCCAGGTGATAGACAGACTTTGGTGACAATGTTTCCACTGCAGAATTGATGATGAAAGGGACACCTGGTGGCACAATGTGGGTGCTAAATGTCGTTTGCAATCTCTTAAGCCCACCAAATCTGACAGATGGCTTTCTGTAGTCTTTGACAGCTGGTTCTGTGCATCAGAAAATCTTTTACTTCACTTTGAAATAAACATTTCTGCTTGTGCGTTGGTTAGACTGCTTGCGCTCTGTGAGTTTATCACATTACATCATCTACCTTTGTGGGGGTGGGGTGTGTGTGTGTTTCGCAGTGGAGGTCTGGCAGAAAGGCTGAATCGACTTCAGTGCAGGCAGAGGTCAGCTGTCAGCTTCTGGAAGCACCAGTCCGACTCAGATTCCTCGGCAGCAACAACCACAACAGGTGATTCACGTCACACGAATCCTCTGCCAGATCACACCAGGATTGTGCACACATAAACCTGTGAATCATCACTTAAAGTTTAACAGTGAACTTCGATTTGTGAGTGGGATGAAGCCTGGCTGAAAGGTGTGATTTTTTTTTTTTTTTTTTTTTTACATACATGTGATTGTACTTAGGGGCCACGCTGAGGAAATGCTGGCTGAACTGTGAACTCGACATGTAGGTGACAGGAAGCTGCTTGCCTACTTTTTTTTTTTCTTTTTTCCTTTCCGTGGCGTACCAAGCCACTTGCATTGTCTTGTTGTTAAGTATCTCGTCGTAATAGGACATGAGCATTGACTCAGAGGTGACAGTTGATTGTGGAAAATGAAAACACCCACCTGATCTAACTCCGAGTTTGTGGTCAGTCGATGGTTTGACTAGCGTAACGAGCTACGAAGATGGGTTGAAATGTAGGAGTTTATTTTGACTTGACCTGGTTTCGAAGTCTAATCAATATTTGATCTTTCTTTTGTCTTTTTTGCACAAAGATTTTTGTTTTTTTTTTATCTTTTCAACCCATTAATGTCACATGGCTCACATCAGGATTTATTTTTTTTTAATATAAAAAAATATATTATTTGGTGGAAAGATTTTCTTTTTTCTGGAACTTTTTGCACAATTTCATCTACTACACTCAACCTGCAAACTCCAGGCCAAACAGTCCCCATGGAATCAATGGTCCAAATCACCAGTTAAGTAGCATTAAAAGACATGTTTTCAGCCTCATACAAAGGCAGTTTTGGCCTCTCTGGATAATTTCCTTCATTATAATATATGGGCATGAACTTCTTTCTGACTCATATATTTGGATATTAATAAGGCTCAGAGTTCACAGAATGGCCAATTTTATTGACACGTTAAGACAGACATCTGCAGAAGGTCTTTGTCTTGTAGGCCTCTCTGCTAATTTGGACCTTTGGTTTGCCCTTCTAGTTAAAACTTCTGGTCAAAAGGAAAAAATGTGTATTCCCGACTCATTGGCGAGTGTTTCTTGGAGGTTACTGTTCGTTGCTAGGTGAACCTGGTCACAGAGACGGTACGGCATTAAAAAACCTTCTTGTAATTGCTTTTGTTTCCCGTGGTTTGCATGAAACACATCGAATTTCTCTGCAGACACTACTAGCTAGCTGCTGAGCGATAGTGAAAACTAGGGTTTCGACTGTGGAAATCAGCTTGTGAACAAGTTATCCAAATGTGGCTCCAAAAAACAAATGTGGAGGTCAAAACATTAATATTGATGCCTCAGAATGCAATAAGACTTTAAGTTAGCAGTGTGGCTAAATTTATTGTTGTTGTTGTCCTTTCGCTGTCCCTCAACCCCCAACCAGACACAGCACATTGGTGTCCCTCCCTGGTTGTGCTTCTCTCTGTTATTGCAGAATCCTTACTTTACAGCGTGAAGTACCTTGAGGAAACTTGTTGTGAATTGGGGCTACATCAATAAAATTGAATTGCAGCAATTCGAAGGAACATGTCTATCATTTGCTTCAGTCCAGTGAATGAATTAAGCCTGCCAGCCTTAACTGATAACTTAGCACTCCACATTGTCATCTAAATATCATAACGTCTGTTGAAACTTCAAACGCTAAGTCCAAAACCAGTCGGTGACTTTTGTCACCTGTCATTTTGTTCATATTTTGGTGAACACATAATTAACAATAACAACAATGATGCAGACTGGCCCTGTTCTGAGCCATGTGATTGTGATGGTGTGTGACTTATTTATGCTTAATTTAATTCAGTTTTATTTATATAGAGCCAAATCACAATAACAGCCACCTCAAGGTGCTTTATATTGTAAGATAAATACCCCACAATAAAACAAGTATCCAGATGTTGAGTTGTTTCCTAAAATATTGAATTTGCAGGTCAAGAGGAGGACTCGAGTACTCCCTCGGTTTTGGCGTGCTGCCCGGTGTTATTGTAATGATTTTGTTATTTGGGATCTCAATGCACAGAGCACAAATGAACCACTTAACATTCATGTTTGGACAAATGCTTGTTAAAACCTAATACCTCTCCAGCAGTCTCCTTGATCTGATTTGTTCGTATCACATTAAAATTCCCCCTCTGGCCACTTACCTACACACACACAATGAGCTGCATTGACTTTGCCCTCTTCTGCTGCAATTTTTAACAATTCAATGCAATCAAGTTTACACACTTGGCTTTCATGATGCCAAGTCTCCCTCCTATCTCACTTTGGTTTACAGCTGCAGGGCATCGTTGTGATTTGCTCTTCTTAAGTATCTCTGTGGACTTTATAGTTAATGCCAAGCAGTCAGCGTTGTGGTGAAATTCCAAATATTTGTGTAGTCATCCATTGGGATTTACTGCATCTCATATCCAACTCAGGCTGAGTCAGTAACAGCTTTACAGCTACGCAGTGCAAGTTGTTCTGATGCTAAAAAAGAATTTCATAATGCATAATGAGTCCCACAGAGAGCATGAGTACACTCTGTACACAGACACACAAACACGCACACACACACACAAGCATTAAACATCTGTGTTGTTGTTGTTGCTCTGATCTCCAGCGGACAGGGCTGGCGTGCTGGTGCTCGAGGTGCTGGAGGTTCATGAGGAGTGCAGCATGCAGTTGGCGCACTGCGAGCACCACCAACCCCCCAGAGATGGCCACCAACACATTAACCCGGTCTCTGAGGAGAGCGCTCGTGTGTTGGTGTTATTCAACAGAGAGATGGCTGCACAGCTGATTCCTGCACCCAGTGACATCATCCACATATATCCACCATGGTGAGCCGATAGAGCACGGGGCACATTTTTAAAATGAACCCTTTTCATTATTTTCTGTTACAAAGTTATAGTTACATATTAAACATGGCCGAAGTTTCAAAAAAATTAGGTCCGTGTATGTAAAGGAGTAATTCCAGTGAGCCAAAACCTCAGAATGCATGTGGCTCCAAACACTGAGTTCCAGTTTTTTTTCTACTTTTATCTCTGTATGATGTCACTGAGAGTGGATATTCCTAATATGGTTGTGTCACTCAGAAAACGAGCATAAAAGTCTTTCTGTCTTGCTGTTCAAACCTTACAGCCAGTCACAAGAAAACTGGGCCTTAATCAGAGCTAAACAACTTATTTTATTTTTTAAAAGATTTATTTTGGGGCTATTTTGCTCCTGTTTGACAGTTCAGGAGTCAGGAAGTAGACAGAAAAGCATAAGAGAAGATACGCAGTAACCTTAAGAAATATGGCCGCCTGTTCAACCAGGAAACTAAACCAGTGCCCAAACAACTTGTTTTAAAAAGAAAACAAGTTTAGGTCCACTAAGATAACAAAGTCCAGCATAAGATGAATAAGGTTTAATTTGAACTGTGGATAATGCAGAGTTTGACTTTGAAGACTTCATGTGCTGCTTCTCCACTTTTGGTTAATTCGTTAATTTTCTTTGTCTGTGGTGTTATTAATTCTGTGCTGTGAGCAGCTGTAAGCAGTGTTTTATTTTTCCACTGCACTACCTGAACTGATAGTGAAGATGTGCTCAGTCTGTGGTTAGCACATCATAGTTACTTATCTGCTCCACAAAAAAGCACCACATTTACCAGTGGAAAGCGTTCAGTGTTTACATCAGTTGTGTCTTCTCTGATGCACCTGACAATGCAGCACTGAAGTGTTAAATATGGCTGATTTGTGACGGTACAAACAAGGAGAAACAGCTGAAACTAAACTTCAGACCACAAATATTCAGACAGAACCTACAAAGTATTAAGAGCTTAAAATGGGGAGATAGTTTACATGGTGAAGTCAAGGAAGTAAACTGGTACAGTTGGCCTTGACCGGCCCTTCTACTTAGTGTCTTAGTACAAATAAAGGCAGGGTGTGTGGGGAAAAACAAACTGTAAGACTTCTGCATTCAAAATGATCCCATTGTGTCAAAACCAGTTTGCAGCCATTGTTATGATGTGCAAAGGTCAAAAATACAGCATGAAGAGAGTTAACACTGGACGAAATTTTGAGGGAATTTTTTTTTTTTTAAAGTCTATCCATTCGCTTCTGCTTATCCTTTTCAAGGTTGCAAGGGGTGCTGGAGCCTATCCCAGCTGTCTTGGGGTGAGAGGCAGGGTACACCCTGGACAGGTCGCCAGTCTGTCGCAGGGCTAACACACATAGACAGACAACCATTCACACTCACAATCACTCCTGCATTCACACCTATGGGCAATTTAGAGATTCTAATTAACCTATCAACACAAACTGCATGTCTTTGGACTGTGGGAGGAAGCCGGAGGACCCGGGGAGAACCCACGCAAACACGGGGAGAACATGCAAACTCCACACAGAAAGACCCCCAGGACCTTCTGTGAGGCAACAGTGCTAACCACCATGCTGCTTTATTTTTTTTTATTTTTAAGTACATATTTTTCTAAAAGTACATAATTTAATCTTATTTGATGATTTAACATAACAATGAAAGCATTTTTAAATATTTAATGTCCTAAATCTTTTTTTCTTCTTTTTTTTATGAAATCTTATATTATTAGGCACATGCGGTTTAATTTGGGCATGTGGTGCAGCAAGGTACTTGGTTAAAGAGGTTGCATGTAAATGTTTAAAAAAATACAGAGAAGTAGAAAATCCTCACACTTGATAAGCAGATGATCAAACGACGGAAGAAAAACCTTTTTTTCTTTAATGGAATAATGGATGAATTATATGTGCTGTAACAGGCACATAATTAAGTTTTAGAATTGGAGCATGTTTTCTGTTAATGTCTAAAATAGCACTGGGACTGGGTGACACATTTGGGGAGTTATATCGGTCAGTGAAACCATTTTTTCCCCCCATCTTTAGTTTTTCTTTCTAAATCATCTCTTGGCCGAAGCTCAAAACCTACAGAGAAAAATACACTGTTGCAGGCAATTACTCAATACACGAGTGACACAGTACATGCAGGGCAAGGAGTTCAGAAGACATTGAATAGGAGGCTTTTTGGAAGTTGCACACCTAAAATCTTTAAAGTTGTACAAATGTGTGTTTTTAAGTGTAAAAACTTGGTGTTCTCATTTTACAATAGTAAATACTCGAGACCCAGATGTGAAGAGCAGTGCCTCACATGGGGGGGATTGTTTTTGGGATTGTGTGGGAGTTGGAGCGAGGTAGCGGTTGACTCCAGCTGTTGGGAGTTTGGGTTGATCTGGAATATCCAAGCTGGCGGAAACGCAGGGGCCTCCTCAGCGTTCTGACGTCACAAACAGCTCCAGGGAATGCTTTGCATTCCTCTTCCTGGCAGTAGTTAGGTCATTTCCAGCAAGCCGGGAAAAAAACACAGTAGGATTATTTTCTGGAGCATTTGGGAGTAGAGAGTGGAGGGAGCCAGAGGCCTGAGATTGAAAACACATGGTGGTTTGAGAGGATCTCTGGCTTTAGCACCTCTCCTTCCCTGTTTTATTCTCTGCAGCCACAACCGTTTACTTCTTCAAAGCATTATTTTTGTGTGCATCTTAAAATCTTTTTTTGTGTATGTGTGGGGTTGACAGTTTAAATCAATCAGTATTCTGCCTCCTTAAAAGCACATCATAATAGCAAGAAAAAGTGAATGTTCTCTGAGTCTAATGTTAACAGCTACAGGCCAGGCCAAAGTGGAAAAAAAAAACAAAAAACAAAAATTAGATGAGCAGCCTGTCTGGTAAAATTCCTCTTATCAGTTTCCTGTGTGACACTTGAGGGGTTAACCACCCCCATTATTCCTGCAACGAGTAGTTTGACTCCTCCCACCTCCCACGCCTTGTTTTAAGTGGGCCAAGGCCCGAGCGGAAATACCTGCAGGGATTATTCACTTACAAACTGTGACGCGAGCAGTCAGTGCCACTCCTTAACTTGGCTACCTGTCTGATGATGACAACTGCCCACTCACCTGTTCACAATGGATCATGCTTCCTGTAAGGGTGTTGTTCATGTGAACATGAACAGCACGTTCTGCTCTGCTAAGATTAGAGTGAGGCTTTTACAGATTGTTGATCTCTTGTGAGATAATGATCGCTGAGGCTTAAACGTTGCTTGTTTTGTGCTTGTTTAGTTTAGTTTTTTTTTAGTTTTTTTTTTTAAGGTTGGCAAATTCAGCTGTGGTGGAAAAAAAAACTAATCTCATCATCACAGTCGGTAAACAAGGCACCGTCACTCTAAAAATACCACACTTCAAATTAAAAGTCCTGCATTCAGAGGTTTTATTTGTATAAAAGCACTGGAAAACATTATTTAAGGTATTCAAAGCATAGTGCAAATGCATTTAAAGTACACCAGAAATACTTCTGGTGTACTTTAAATTCCTGTACCACACAGGAATTGGTTTAAGTGCTGCTGAACTACAAAAAAAAAGAAGAAATCAGATATTCAGATAACAATACTATTGTATTGATGGATTAAAATGTAATTATTATTTTAATGTGTTAGAGCCAATAGTGTAGATCATATAACTCCTTTATTTTTGGTAACATTGCATCATGTACTCATTTGTACTCAAATGCACTGAAGTAAAAGGTTTCTCCACTGATGGTTTCAGACCGTCATTGATATGTGATAAAGAGATATGTGAGCTAAAAAAATTTCAGACTTAGTCCTACTGACATTTCAATTTACATTTCAAAAACACTTGCCTTAAGTTGCTTTATACTGTAAGAGAAAAATGCTATGGCGTTAGAGCTACAACTTCAACAGAGGCACTCTTTGCTCCACTGTGAGCAAAACACTGGTGACGGTGGGAAGGAAGAACTCCCTTTTAGGGAGGGGCAGTAACTGGTTGGGGTGAGTAAAAAGAGAAGAGAAAAAGGAGACCATAGGGAGATGAAGGCAAAACACAAACCATGGAAAAGAGAAGACACAGTTTCATGGTATGCAGTAGTGGTGTGTGTGTGTGTGTGTGTGTGTGTGTGTGTGTGTGTGTGTGTGTGTGTGTGTGTGTGTGTGTGTGTGTGTGTGTGTGTGTGTATATATATATATATGTATATATATATATATATATATATATATATATATATTTTCTTTTTTAATTTTTATTTTATGCAGTGATGCAGTGCATCACAGGAAGTCCATAGCAGTAGCAGCATAGC